>OY292404.1:14368077-14527812 GCA_958496205.1 Idaea biselata
TGTCATGAACCGTAATAGCTAGAAGGTTGAAATTTTCACAGAAGATGTATTTCGGTTGCCGCTACAACAACAAATACTAAAAACGAAATAAAACAATTCTTTAAAAGGGGCTCCCATACAACAAACGTGTTTTCAAAAATAACAAGGAGTTTAGTACTACAATGTGAGGTCGCTTCTGATTGGTCAGGACAAATCGAGTTGGTCATGGAATTCAAAATGGCTGCCCTATCTGTCAAATATACCAGTCTGCCTTACTTACCAAAGAGTTTCTTTTATGTTTCAGATTTTCTTTGTGCCAAGGTTTTTTTTTTTTTTTTTTTGAGTGATTCGGTCGTTTGATGGGAGTAAGAATCGAAGATAAATATTTTATATTTTCCTATAAAATTGAAAAATTGGTTGTTGTAAACCATTTTAGGGTTCCGTATCCAATTGTGATAGTGGTACGGAACACTTTGTGCGCGAGTGTCGCACTTGCCCCGTTTTTTTTTTTAACCTTTTGAGGTACACAACCCTAAAAACTACTTTTGAAAAATATTTAATAATAATCTGCTTGAAATGAAGATGAACTTTAAACTTCTCTATACCCACTTATTATTTTGATTTAATTTCAAAAAACTAAAAAAATCTTTAAGTTGAACCCCTGAAAATGTACGACCACCTATATCGAGATACAAACGTTATTGCATGCAACATTGAAATGCCTATCGGGAATCTCGACATCGTCTATCTCGATTTCAAGAATAAATAGCTACCTACGAAACTTAATTGTCGGGGTTTCGTAGCTAATACTTGACTGACCACAATCCAATCCTTCAGTAATTAAGTGCAAATAAAACAAGGAAAGGTAAATTAGAAAGTTCTTAACTACCTACTGCTGAAGTAAAAACAGTTGATTTTAGGGTTCCGTACCCAAAGGGTAAAAACGGGACCCTATTACTGAGACTCCGTTGTCTTGCTGTCACCACTGTCACCAGGCTATATCTCATGAACCGTGATATCTAGACAGTTAATTTTTAAAGATGAAATATTTCTCTTGCAGCTACCAACAAATACTAAAAACACAATAAAACAAATATTTAAGGGGGCTCACATACAACAAACGTGATTGTTTTGTAACAATGATACGGCACCCTTTCTGCGGGAGTCGGACTCGCACTTGACCGTTTTTTTTGTTGCCTTGGGGAAAATCCCGAAGTTATTATAGTTAGGTATGCAAAATAGAGATCTTTATCATCATATCTATCAGATTATCGACAGGCTAATCCGAAGATGGAGTGCTGAAAAATATTCGGCACGTTGTTTGTATGTATTAGGTAAGTATGTTGCCGTCAAACCTCGAAAACAGTTGAAACTAGTTTTAACTAACCAGCAGCATATTTCATACTTCTTGTGGGTAAAGTTGTAAATGTAAGAAGTGATATCGTGTGAGTACGAAAAACATTTTGTCGACCGAGAAAAATGTTCCGTCTTTTTTAGTCGTCGTCATTTGTGAAAATAAGACCTATTATTTTTTAGATCGATAAAATGTATCTTGTATGCTACCACTGTTGGTTTTAAAAATCTCGAGTTTTGACCAAGACAGTCAATTAAAAAAAATCAAAACCTGACTTCAAAAAAGAGGACAAAATAACTTCTCCTGTAGTGCAACCTACTTATCTGATATGAAAGCTGAAGTCGGGCAGTTAAACGATTTAGTTAAGTGATGAATCGCCCGCAAATTGTCTCGTCCGCGGACGAGTAAACTACATGCAACCTGGATCTACCCAGTAATATGTACTTCAAATGTATGACGTGTACATATCCACAAACATACAAAAAATATATAAGAGAACCTATACCTTTTGTGAAAGTCGGTTAAAAACAGCTTTTACTGACAATTATTGGCCAACACAATACATTCTATTAAAACTAAATTTGACTAAGGCAAAACTAGTTTTGACCGCTTTCGAGCTTTGACTGTAATATATAAATACATTTTAGGTTTTTAAATACCTACCTATCTACTTGATTAATTAATTATTTTTCCTTATTAACGTCATAATAGGGACTTTCACAATTTTATTTTACTTACATACCAGCTTCACTTGCGAAGGAATCAAGAAATTGTAAACTAATCTCGATAGAGCTCTACTTGCGTTATCCCGAGGTAGAGGTAGATCCCGAGGTTTTTAACCATACATTCAGAAATAGTGACGAAAGTGTGAGCACTTGTAACTTCGCATCAAGAAAACCCAATATTTTATGCAATATACAAATTATTACAAATCCAACATGATCTTTTTGAAACGTCGACTTATGGTTATGATTTTAGTGTGGTTTTGGAACGCACCCTCCGATGAGAAGAAACTCATGATAAGAAACCACAAGAAACTCATGATATTTACATGATCGATTTGAAACATCTTGCCACGACCTCCAATGAGAACAAGACACTCATGGGGTTATATTTACAATTATCGTGTGATTAACGTTCTCGCATTAAGGACTTTATAGTGAAACAGAAGCAGTAATTGTAAATAACTACAAAAACAATAAAACAAGCCTTAGGGTACCCAAATTTTAGGCCCTAGGTTACGCAAATGCATGGGATCAAAGCTCCTTGGAATATCTTTGGTTGTTAGGTGCAGTAACATATCGGGTTTTAAAATGTTCCCTGAATTCATAAATCTAAGTCTAGAACACCCGTAGTTTGACGTCCGATAGTTTAGTTAACATCGCTTAACATTTTATATCGCATTTTAGTTTTGGTATCGTATTTTATGCATTTTAAAACAATATTTAAATAATAAAACAATCTTTGGTTTTTGTCGCTAGGTCCACAAAATAAATGTCGTGAAAAATAAAACTCATTTTTCGGCTTCTTCTTCTTCTTAATTGTGTTGATTTCATAATAGCATCGCGAAAAACGAGAAAAATATGTGTATGTCAAGAAGATTATAGGTAAGTAGGTATTACCTGTAAATTATTTTCGTGAATATGCCTATAAACTGAAAATTCTATTTTAGGTAGGGTAGGGTGTTGATAAAATACTTAGTATAGATATAATAAAAACAACGCGGTTAAAACCGTAAAACTAATTTCTAACTAACTAATTTCAATTCAACATCGCACAACAGATGAAATAATTTAAAATGGAGAACTGTTTTAGATAGGGCAATATATTTTAGATTTACAATGAAACAATAACTGCATTTCAGGGTCTTACTAAATATTAAAAACCTGAATTTATGTCCTTCTCGCTTAGAGGGCGACGTTTTACCTTAACGAAATATTACCATGGAGTTTTATTATCAGGTTTAATAACCTTTAACGTGCTTTAAACACCTCATTCAGGGTTATCTTATCGAATAATCTGGTTAAACCCCTCTTTATCAACACGACACGCATGCACCGTTCAAATTCATACCTATACCTTAGATTTTATCGACAATTACAACCCGTGCGAATCGACTAGACAACTCGAGATTGGAAATCAAGACAATTTAAAGAAAAGATACAGCTTTTTATATTACTTATTGATAACGATATAATCTAAACATTAAGCTAGTCAATAAAGTTTAGATTATTAAAATATAATCTCAGCATGCGATGTGATACTTAAAACAATCAAGATGCCAAAATCCATTGAAAAATAACAGATCTCCTTTCATTAAAATCAGAATATGATCTGAATCACTCAATCTATATCTTTGGAAGGGTTTGTCCTGACTGACTGATCAACGCACATCCTAAACTGAATTACAATGCAAAGAACCAAATAAACATTGATATGAAATAATAATAATTGTAGGAATCGAAAAACGAATATAAGCAAAGTACTAACAAAGCCGCTAAGAATGTGATTTTTTTAGCCTTGCGTCAGGCTGAGCTGAAAGGTTGATACTGTGGGTTAACAAGGTAAGTATTATTTACACACATTTCGACCAAAAAATCGTATAATTAAAAAAAATGGAACATTTGGTACAATAAAGTGTTTATCTATATCTAATCTATCAGCTAATCTAATCTAATTTTAGAGTGAGAAATTTACTCCGGCCGAAGCAAGTGGGGCTTGTCTAGTTAACTCGTAGATATTGGTGTTTCTTTTCTCGGATTAAAGTTCAAATCAGTTAAAATACTACACTTTGAAGTTTTGACACCAAATTTAAAACAATAGGAACCCAGTTAAAGCGACAAGATGTTGTAATTGAGTCGCCATGCTAAGCCATGCATCATATTCACTGTCACAAGAGCTACTTCATTTTAAACTTTATTGTTTTTATAAATAAAGTTGACATTACTTTGCGAGAACAGAGGCTAAGAGTTGTTTTATTTTGATCTTTATTGTTTTTGTAAATAAAGTTGATATTGCATTGCGATATAGAAGGCTGAGTAAGCGGTTCATGTGGGATTTAGTTAATACGGTGCAGACGCGAATCTCACGATCCCACACGCTGTGCTCTGGCTCATTATACTCAGCTAGGATTACAAGTTGGTTGAGCTCTATAGATGGTCAATTCTCTTAAAAATTACACACTAATAGAAATACACTATCATTTCCATTACATAAAAATACACTCAAAATCCATCGACCGACCAGATTCAACTCTGGGTCATTATACTCAGCTAGGATTACAAGTTAGTTAAGCTCTATAGATGATCAATTCTGTTAAAAAATAAGACAAAACAATAAAAATACAATATCATTCCAATTACATAAAAATATACTTAAAATACGTCCATAGGTTTCATTTCCACCAGAGTTTAGCGACACAATTAAAGATAGCTTTATTGCAATCAATTTATGATCACTTGATTTTTGATTTGCGTGATGCTTTTTGTTCTAACAAAGCTCACGAATAAGTCACATTTGTGGTATGGGAACCCAACTTAAATATTTATCTTATTCCGTTGTTACAGCGGCAAAAGAAAAACTACATCATCTGTAAAAAAATCAACTACCTAGCTGTCACGGTTCACGAGATACGGTCTAGTGTCACTCAGACGGACAGTGGAGTCTTAGTAAAGGGGTCCTGTTTTTATCCTTAAGGTACTGAACCCTACAAATAAATAAATATAATAGCAATGTTTCAAATGCTTTAGTCATTTATAGGTAAGATTACTGGGGATTATTTCAATTGCGTTGGTAGAGATAAGGTATTTTTTATTAACTTCTGCCGACTTCACGTGAGTTGTTAACTAAACAAATTTTATTACATGATTTTTTGATTACCTTTATTCGTGACGTCTTTTCTGATTATAATGTAGAAACGTAGTGTTCAATTAAAACGGGTTATTGCAAACTCGCAGATAGGTACCTCAGAAAAGTTTGTCGTGACTGGGTAATAGTTTCTACGCAGAAATTATAGGGTTTCAGATATCATATTCTTAACTGATTCACAGCCGAATACAGAAACGCATCTCAAAATTTGAGTTCTACTTAAACAACTAAGCACCTCTCAAATTCAAAAAATAATTCCCATACTAATTTTAAATTTAGAAACTTCTCAATTATTTAAGTAGGCAGGTACGCCTTAAATTTTAAGTGGCGTTTCTGTATTCGGCTGTTTATCGTGTATTTTGTTTTTAAACGTTGATGTTTTGGATTCTCTACATTTGTCGCGTATTATTGTTATTTATTTTCTTACCTTGACCTTTTACCTTTTTTATGTTAACAAATCGTGTGAATATAAAAAGTTTGTAAAAGTTATATTTCTCATCGAAATCGACTTCCTTTAAGACGACCTATTCTTACCAAATGTAAAATATCATTTTGTAATGTAAGTAGTACCTACCTACCTACTCATATTTCGTCGGTAACCGTTTCCGGTAAATGCAGAGTGCAGGAAGACGCAATGGTGAGCTGCCTCGAGAATTAAGCCCTTTGACGGAAGCTAAGAGGCTTTCCCAGGCCAAGAGCCGTTAGGAGCGGTTCACGACCGCTGTACTTTTCTTGCTCCCCGTCTTAGATAAGACGCAGTTTTGAACTTTTAAAATGGATGTTTTACTAAGCGAATGTTTTAATGTGCGGTTGCGGTTTCTATAGGTAAATGTGAAACTCATGCCCTACATTTTCATCGCAGTAAAAGTTGAAATAAAAGGTAGGGTATTTATTTAACTCCTTAATATAAAATTCATCTAATTTGATTCATTGCTATGAGCGTGTACGCACTGCGATTAAAAGCCTGCGTTTCTGAAACCTGCAACACATAGCTTTCTTTACAAGTCGCAAAATCAATCACACATAAAAACGTTAATGCGTGGGGCATAAGCGTTTTTATGTGTGACTGATTTTGCGTGTTGATACGCGGTTCTGCGTTTTCAGCTATTCGTAAACCGCTTGCGTTTAATCGCAATGCGTTCTAAGCCTTTATGGATCCGGGATAAGGCAAGAAAACTAAAAAAATAAAAGACTGATTCGATCGTCGCGCGTCGATAACCCTACCTGGAATCTGAAATCTATAGTCTAGATCTACCCAGTACAACTACCGAACCTCAGATTACATAACAGTTTATCTAAGTTATTTGCACATTAGGTGAAGTTATTCTGTCCTTATAAAAGTCGGATTTTAAATAGGTTTTTAAAACTATTTATGTTTCCACTGAAAATCCTAAATTCGTTCAAATTAATAAAATTGTAACCGTAACTTTAATTATTGAAGGGTTTTCTGATAAGAAAGTAGTTTCAGGTGCTCCACTAATTATTACCTAGAAAGAAACAGGCTGACGTAACAGCCCGAGTTTTTAAAAGCATAACTTTAATCGTTTTCTTCACCAAAACAGTATCAACTTGGTACCAGATGAGATAGAAATACTTCACAAATATTTACATATAATATGAAAACAAGCATTGTACTGAGAAGTCAAGTGGCGTAAACCTACTCAAAAACCTTATTAATTTTATCATGTCATGTCATAATTCTCCTGCTGTAATAAAATGCGATTATTACGCGACTTTCGACACATTTCCCGACGACAAACGTTTGAAACAAAGCGACATTCCGTTTGTTTGAAAAGGCCAAGTATCCCTCTAATTAATGCCTATGCCTTATTGTGATGCG
Source organism: Idaea biselata (assembly GCA_958496205.1). Classification (NCBI taxonomy): domain Eukaryota; kingdom Metazoa; phylum Arthropoda; class Insecta; order Lepidoptera; family Geometridae; genus Idaea; species Idaea biselata. Next base: position 14,375,118 of record OY292404.1, read on the forward strand.
TTTGAGGCGCTACCAGCGTAAAGGTGCTGCCACACTGCTGTTTCAAAATGTTAACAAACGTTAGTTAACATTTGTAAAGAAAGATACGATCACGATGTTAGAAAATGTTTTTATGTTAGATAAGTTCGCTTTTGGTAGGTACTTCTTTTGTGAATAAATAAATAAATAATGATAATTTTTCTCCTGTTGTATTGAAATTAAAGATATTTTTCGGTTCGAATCGCTGGCTGTTTATTACTTTAGCATTGTTACAACGCTCAGCGTTTCGAGACCTTTCCAGGCCCCTTCTTCAGGATTGACACGACACACACACGTTGTACATTTTTGTGTTTTACTTGACACATTTTAAGTAATGTTCATAAACATTTCTAAATTGGATAACAATTGTAACAAAACAAAACATTAATTATCATTCCATTTTCGTGTAGACGCCTCGGAACTTAAATCCAAACTGTGGGCAAGCCGATTTTTCAAATGTTATAAATGTTTGTAAATATTTTCCATCGTGTGGGAGCACTTAAAACATTTTACAATTCCTATCATCGTATTATAATTTGAGTTCTACTTAAACAATTAAGCAGCTCTCAAACTCCAAAATTACCATTCTAATTTTAAATTTAGAAGCTGCTTAATTATCTAATTACTTTTTAAATTTTAATTGGCGTTTCTGTATTCGGCAGTTAGTGTTAGAAAATGTTTACAAACATTTTTAAACAGCAGTGTGGCAGCACCTTAATGCTCGAAACAAGCGTAAGACAAACAAATTGTAGGAGAAGCAAGGCGAAGTAAGCGAACTGTTTGTGAACATTGCCTTTGTGACTTTTGTAACGTCTCGTCACACTCCCATTTGCATGTGTTTGTTGTTTAGACAACCCTTGAAATGTGTATGTTTGATTGTTTAACGGGAAAGTCTTAACTACTCTTTTCTTCATACAAACTTTACAACCGTAGGCGACTGTTTCCTTCCCGGTTAAAAGCATTAGAGAAAATATGGCGTAAAGCTATAAAATCTATATCAGCCATGACCATGACCCTAAGTTTTTTTTGTTAGTCAATTATTTGTAAGTTTTATTTCTATTATCTAGAATTAAAAAAACAAAGAAGGATAGGGTCATGGGAGATATGTTTTAGGGCATAAACATTTTTGCTATAGGTAGGTTAGGTTCCCTAGAGAGAAAACAGTCGACTACGGAGAAAGAGTAGGTAGAGTAGACTTCCCTCGTAAGCGGTTTTTTTAACTTACATGATTTGTACTAATATTTTCATTTTTCTCGGGTCTCAAATCACCAAGACTATTATAATGTATAATCATGAAACGTCGAAGTAAGATAATTTAAAAATAACAATACGCAAATAAGATCCGGGAATAAGGAACATATAAGAGGTGAAAGAAAGAATAAATATTTTGGATCGCATTGAAGTTATCGATTATTTTCGAAAACTAAAAGAGATTTTTTTTATTGAAGAATCTCTGTAGCCTCTGCAGATTAACACAGATCATTCAAACCCATTCATATTATGTCGTAGAAAATTATCTTCTAAAAGTTTTAAGGCAATTTTTGCAGAGAAAATTTAAGAGATTTAACAGTTTATTCAAAGGATTTTAAGTTACAGATAAAGAACGTGACCAAAATAATAAGTTTACAGTTACGCTGTTAGTCCGTATTTAATCTCTAACCTTGACATTTCCAAGACAAATACAAAATGTAAGTAAACAGCTACTTTTGGCTAAAAATATTTAACATTAAATAAGTACCTACGCGTCTCCCTACTAACAAAATTACAGATACAAACATCTGTGAGTGTACTGACATTTGATATTTTGTTAGTCCCTCGAGGCGTTTCACTTTGATCTTTAGAAATTATTGCCAGGTATATTAAGGGTGTATTTTGTTAACATTGGATAGGTTAGATAGGGAGTTGATAGGTGTAGGTAAGATACCTATCAGAGCCTACTTACTACATTTCGTAGTTACACTTAAATAAACAATAACTTAGGTTACACCTAATTATCATACTAGAAAACCACTAAGAATTGTTAAGATGTCCAAATTTTAGAAATACAACATCTCGATATTGTTTAAAATATAGTTTTCGAGGTGATTCGACAAAAAGTTTTTAAATCAGTAAAATTAATATTTATTACAGGTTATTTTGTCTATTTTGTCTCGAAAAGATAAAAAGTAATTTTATTGCAATTAAACTTTTTCGAAAACATTTTTCGGTTTTATCGCGTGTTGTAAGGCTTTTGGCATTGTTTCAAAGCCCAACGTTTCAATGTGTCAATCCTGAAAATACCTGTAAAGGTCTCGAAACGTTGGGCATTGAAACAATGCTTAAAAAGTGATAAACACCACGCTATTCAAACCGAAAAATTAGTTTAATTTCAATCCAACATCGTGAAAACAGAAAAGTCAGTTTATCGATAGCAAAAATACCTTAAATCTTATAAAACACGGAAAATCCAATAAACCACAATAAAATGTATTGAAATTGTGTCCGTTTAAAAACGTGTATATTTATTTACATTCTAAACGGCAAAATTTTATGGAAAAATGCTACAGAAGATCAGAATTCTTATAAATCACGAGCGGACTAGACAACGATATTGATCTAGTTATATCTGCTTCAAAAAGCTTTATACAGTTTATACACTTCTGTCCCAAGGAGGATTGGCAGGCGGTCGGCCGTAACAACTTTGCCAAACCTATTTGCAGTAGGTGTGGTCAATGATGACTTATCTACTGTGCCGACCCCAAATAATTTGGCGGTTTCGACAGATCCAAGGCTCCCGGGAGGGATGCAACCGGGACCATAACTCAGACGAGACAGTGAGAGAGCTCATGAACTTTGTGTCAATGAATATTTCGAAGAACAGAAATGAAATCGTGTACTTTCAATTAGGTAGGCGTCTAAGGACGTATTCTTCTTATTTTCGTATAGTGATGTGGCTCATCCAGTGTTAGAGTTTTCAGGTCGCCCTAAGGCCTCTTAACTTGACCTAACGACTGATATCGGAGATAACAACCGGGACTAACTCCTAAACGTGCTTTTCGAAGCGTGGAGGAGCTCGAGAAAAATATTTTTGCCAAACACATTATCGATCACCCATCCAAGAAATGAGCGCGCCAGGCGTTGCTTAACCCGCACGACTATACAAGCTTGGCGGGGTCAGCTAGGCTAGCAAGCTCGCTTCATTATCATATAGGTAATTATTTCGCGGCGGGAATTGAATCTGCAACTTTCTCCGTTAAGTTCAGTCAACAAGACATTTGACATAATGTCGAAATATAGAGTTCCGAACATTAATACCTAATCAATAACATGGTAAGTAAGTACCTACCCAGTTTTAAATAACTTTAGTTCTATTGTAAGCTCGAAGGCTTACAACACTCTGCGATTAAACGCAAGCGGTTTACGAATAGCAGAAAACGCAGAACCGCGTATCAACACGCAAAATCAGTCATTAAAAAAGCGCTAATGCGTGGGCTTGTATAGAAAGCTATGTGTTGCATGTGTTGTATTTTTGCGGTTTCAGATCTTTTCATACGGGCGTTTAATCGCAGTGCGTTCTAAGCCTATAGAGTAGGTAGGTAGGCAAGTAATTACTTACTGAAAACGATAATTAACAACAAATCAATAAGGTAGGCACCTAATAGGTAGGTAGGTAGTTACTTCGTAATCACACTGAAAGCTTTTAATTCTAATACCTAAGTAGTAAACTACTGAAATGAATCTAAGGAAATCAAAACCAAGATAGCTTCGGGGAATATTTGAAAATGCGAAAAAAAAATATTGGAAGCATTTAAAAAAAATGATTGGCTATCGAAATTATTCCTTTCTTTTAAATAATGTATCTATCTTATCAAGATATTACTATGCTGACGGAATTTCATTTTGGTTAGAAATTAAAATTAATTTTATATAAAATATATAGTTTATCGACAAACTAGGACCTATATTTCAAAGTAGAACGTCTCTAATATTCTGTACTTTTAAAAACCATTTTAAAATGTACAGAATGAAAAAAAAATTATATTAATATTTTTGGCGCCCCACATGTGACAAATCCTAGTAATATTGTATATTGATAAGTACTCATGCATAGTATAATTTAATGAAATCTATTTTACACAACAATAAACCTTACCTACCCAAATTAACATCCAAACTCTTCAGATCACAAGTTCTCACACAAAGTTACCTGACCACTTCACACAAACTTCATTAACAATCGAATGTAACAGTAACTCGCGCACGGGAGTGAGTCCACGTCCGAACTGAGAGCGGAGATCGCAAAGTTTGTGGCGAGAGCTTTTTATCTGGCGCGTGGCGAAGGGCGGCCTTTAGTGGCGCGGCGCGCTACTCACTGCCGGAGCAAAGAGCGGGGAGCTCAGCCCGGGGTGCGCCCGGGGGAACGAAGGGAAAGGGGGCTCCATCCACCACCGCCCCGGACTCGACAGTCTTCGGGGAAATTTTGACGAATGACATTTTCGTAATGTTTCACTTTGAGAACGCAACTCGCAGTTCTCCGCGGGGGTATGCACTCCGCTTATTGCGCTTTTAATGAATACTGATGCGACATCGCGAGGTCGGGACGCGGGAGGGTGGGAGTAATGAGCGACGAGCAATTTGTGTAATTGGCAAAGTTCGGTCGGCGATCGCCAGTTTTATTCGATTGATTCAGTTTAATGAGCGAGCGAGCCACAACTCGCTTCGACGACGCTTCTACTCGACACCTCTCGTTCGACGTGGGATTTACGGTTTTAAAATTCGAATGATGTGAACAAAATAAGTTTAAAATGCCCTCCAGACTCACGAGTAAAGAGACTCGACATATTATTAGTGTCAGGGTGTCGGGAACAACTCTCCAATATTAAAACTTTATATTGTCAGATTTAGTACCAAATTTGTACTATTTAGTAGGTACTAAATAGAGGTAGGTACCTCAGTTTAAAAATATTGTACCTACCTCTTTATTTTTAAGATATTCAAGAAAAACCTTGGTCAAGAAAAACCTTGTTTACTTTACTAAATAACTATTTCATTAGTATGGCATGAAATAGTTATTTGAAATGAAATATTGTATGAAATATTAAGGTGGCAGCCTTAAATACCTACTAATGAAATAGTTATTTAGTAAAGTAAACAGGTGAAACGCATATAATGGCCCTTACTAATTTCACTTGCCGCGTGTCGCGCTTCCAACAACAAACATTACATTTTGTTATCTAACAAAGTTTTATTACAAAACAAAACAAATTGTGACATCAGAAGAAACCATTAGAATTTAATAACAAATTCACAGTCAGCTGAACATGAAAGAACTACAAACGTTGATTTACAACTAAAATTAAATCCCTAGATATCGATTGGCAACACATTTGCGAACAATTGAATGCATCGCCTCGGATTTAGACGCTCGTTTCTAATCGAGACCCTTACAAAATACCCCTGACCAACCGAACTACAGACTTTGAACCTTAACACAATGTGATAACGTCGATGTCAGCTGTCTAATGCAAATAGTTGTGCATAAGTCAAGGGCAGGGAAGGGAGTCAGTGCAGTACATTAGAGCAAGGATTTATGTGGCACTTCCCTCATGCGAATACCAAGTACAGTTATACTATTGCGCTCGATAATTGATACATCATGGCCCAAGCGTGATACGATGACTGTATGTAACTTATTCCCCTATGCGCTTTAAGCTCTACTTCCATTCTCACGTATCGTCTTTAGGTAGCTACCTATATGAAATAGGCATAGCGTGGCTAGTACACACAAATGTAGTTGTAGTTCAGTATAATACACCTATATTAGGCAGGGCAATATCATTTCTAGAGCCATGGTATGTGACAATCATGTGGCGTTCATCAATAAAATTCCATTTTTTTTAAATATAAATAAAAATGTCTTTATACAATTTTCACACAGAAATAACATTAATCACTTATTCATCCCGCGCCAATCTATCTCAAAACAAGTGTCTTTCTTGCTGAATAATAACTTTTAAAGCACAAGTTTCATTTTTTTAATTTAATTCATTCAATTCAAGTGTTTAGTTGATTTAGGTTTAGTTTAGTTTTTTAGTTAGATTTGTTTTGTTCAGTTTTAGTTTTAATATAGTTCTTAATGTTCGTTATGGTTTTATAAGTTTGGTAAGTTTTTTTTAATAAAAATTACTATGCGACTTGAAAAAAAAAGCCATTTACAAAATAACAGTCCTATTACAAACTAATACTAAGTTCAGTCTAAATCCGTTGAGATTATGATGAGGTTCTGGTTGTGTTGTCATTTTTTTTTTTTTTTTTTTTTTTTTCTCATTATGGTGTAACTGAATGGTTACCTCATAACAATTACAATCTAGCCTTGAGGCTAATAAGTAATTTAACTATAACTTAATTTGCTAAAAACTTTTAAAGTAAAGAATGTGTCCATTGGCACTTTTCTTATGGTCTCTATTATAATGGAAGTACACTTTGTTCTTGTGTTCTACAATGGTAGCACTCACACTAAGACTAATTTTATTCCGTAACACTCATTTCACTAAACTAACTCAAAAGGCTTAGTCCTTTTCAGTCTCCTTACTATGTCCGTGGTGTCAAGGAGCTGGATAGCCTCGACATTCACATGTTGAAGAAGTCTTTTTTCGTGAGCTTCGGCGTATTTTTTTATAACCTTAGCTACAAGGTCCACTCCTAAGTCCCGGTGGATGTCCTCATTTCTAATGTACCAGGGAGCGTTTACTATACTCCGAAGTACTTTGCTTTGAAATCTTTGAATTATATCAACATTGGTGCGTTTTGTACAGCCCCAAAGCTGAATACCGTATGCCCATACGGGCATAAGTACTTGTTTGTACAAAAGTACTTTGTTGTATACTGACAATGATGAATGCCTGCCAAGTAGCCAGTGCATATTCTTGTAGCGAAGATCTAACTCCTGGCGTTTCTTTTTGACATGAGCCTTCCAGCGAAGCTTTGTGTCAAGCGTCATACCGAGGTATTTTGCTGTATTTTCATATGGTATTATGCGACCGTTAATATATACCGGTGCATAATTAGGTTTTCGATTTGTGAAGTCTATATGAATCGATTTGGACTCATTTAACTTAATTCGCCATATTTTTGTCCAGTTGGTGATAGAGTTGACGGCAGTTTGCACTTTCTCTACGGCTTCTTTGTGAGTGACACCTGTAGCCATGATGGCTGTGTCATCTGCGAAGGTTGCAATAATGTTACTTTTTATTTCTGGGATATCACAGGTGTACAATAGGTACAAGACAGGTCCAAGAACACTTCCCTGTGGTACTCCAGCTTTTATTTGCTTGAGATCTGAATAGGCATCTTCATGTCTGACTCTAAATGTCCTATCTGCTAAGTAGGATTCTAAAATATCTGCAAATTGCTTTGGAAGCATTTTTCTTAACTTATATAAAAGACCTTGATGCCAAACTTTATCAAATGCCTGAGCTACATCCAAGAATACCGTAGAACAGACTTTCTTTTCTTCCAGTGCCTTTTCTATAACGTTGGTAATTCTATGTATTTGGTCTATAGTGGAATGTTTTTCTCTGAAGCCGAATTGGTAATTAGGGATCAGTTTTTTTTCTTCAATTATTGGTTTTAAACGTCTCATAAGTAGTTTTTCAAATAACTTTGAAATAATTGGTAGAAGTGATATTGGCCTGTATGATGTTACTTCTCGAGGGGGTTTTCCGGGTTTGGGGATCATTATTACCTCAGCAACTTTCCAGATACTAGGCACGTATTTCAATCGAAATGTGGCATTGATAAGGGTTGTAAGTTTTACAATGGCTTTGCGTGGGAGATTTTGGAGGAGTTCACCAGTGATAAGGTCGTATCCAGGCGATTTCTTTTTAGCCAAGTTATTGATCATATTTTTGACTTCTTTTGGGGTAACTAGTTGTATTCCCAAATCATCATGGTAAGTGACATCAATTGGTATATTTTCCGTGCTTTCCTCACCGCTGGTTTGAAAAATTTGTTCTAAATGATCTGCAAATATAATTGCTTTCTGTTCATTACTCATGGCCCATTTGCCATCTATTTTTTTGATGGGTGAAGCATAAACAATAGGCTTCTTTAAACTCTTAGTGGCTTTCCATAATGAGTATTCTGTTTTTTTGCAACTTGTTAATTGGCTAAGGTAGTCTTTTGTAGCATCATCATTAAAGTTCTGTATTGCTTTAGATAATGTTTTTGTAAGTTGGTTTAGTACTGTTTTGTCAGGCGGATATCTGGACTGTTGCCACTTTTGTCTCTGAGCCCTCTTTATGGCTATAAGATTTCTTATTTCCAATGGGTACCTGTGACTTGCGTTTTTTCTTTTTAAGAGAGGTGTGTTTCTCCAAGCGCAGCTTTGGATGTCTGTCACAAATTGTGACACTTCTTTATCTAACTGCTGTTTATTTTTCAGTGGTACTTTGAGGTCAATAATATTGTCTAAATCGAATTTGAAGCTATCCCAATCAGTATTTTTGTTTACTAGAATTGGATTGCTTTCTTTTTGAATTATGGTCTCACTTAAGGTTAATATAATAGGGGAATGGTCAGAATTCATATCAAATCCCTCCTGTATGTTAAGATATGTAGCTGACAGATTCTTATATATGAAGAAGTCTATCAGATCTGGAGTTTTTTTAATATCAGTGGGCCAGTAAGTGGGTTTTCCTGTTGAAATTGCATTGCACTTGGTTTCTCTGATAGCACTAAGCAATTCCTTTCCTTTAGTGTTGGTTAGTCTAGATCCCCAATATGTGTTTTTTGCATTGAAGTCACCTCCTAATATAAATGTGTTACCAAGAAGTTGTAAAAGGCTTCTGTACTGCTCTATTTTCAAAGCATACTTTGGTGGACAGTATATAGCTGCTACTGTAATGTGATGAAGTTTGGTTCTGACCCTGACGGCTACAGTTTGTATGAATTCTTCTTCGTATTTATGTTCTAGATAATGGTGGATGTTCTCTCTTATTATAAGGGTGCTTCCTCCTCTCGCAGTATTGACAGGATGCAGCGCATGATATATTTTATACCCGTTTATGTGAATATGTGATTCTCTTGTAAAGTGAGACTCCGATATGAGGCACACATCAATTTCTTCTGTTGCAAGGACAGCCTGTAGCTCGTTTCGATGCTGTAGGAGTCCGTTTGCGTTCCACGCTATAATTTTTAGAGTGTTCTTCATTTTTGCATCTTGTAAGGTAGCTCTGTAGCACTACTTTCTAGGTTTTTCAACCTTTGATCAAAAGAGGTTAAAATACTTAAAATTTTGTTAATATTTTCGTTTATATCGGAGTCTCCTAGCTTAGATGATTGTGGAACTGGCTTAAGAGATTTCGTTACTTGCGCATAAGATACATTATTTGTTACGCTTTGTTGTGTAAAACGTAACGAGTTACTTTTGTTAGCACTAGCGGCCTGGGTGGTGGGTATAGTAACCTTTTTTTTTACGGCTTTATTTTTAAGCTGTTGCAGTTCTTTGGCTACCAAACACCCTCTGTAGTTAGCTGGGTGTGGTTCACCACAGTGAACACATTTAGGTTTTGCTGCTATCGGTTTTGTGCAGTCTTTAGTCAAGTGTTTACCAGTGCACTTAACACATCTTGGTTCCTTGGAGCAATATCTCTGTGTATGGCCATATGCTTGGCATCTTTTACACTGTGGTATTAGCTTGGATGTTTTTAAAGGCTGCACTTCTACTTTACAACCTAGTATGGTCTTAATACCATATATCTTATTGATGTCTTCGTCTTTTTCAAAGGTAAGCATAAACATATTTAAAGGTTCCTTAGTCCTCCAACTTAATTTATTTATGGCTTCCTGGATTTTATAACCATTAGCATTTAGTTCTTCAACTACTCTGTTTGGCAGACAAGATGAGTGTAGATTTTTGACTATGACTCGAATCGGTCTATCTTGTTTGTTCTCATACGAGTGAAAGAGACAATTATTTTGTAATAATAATTTAGTAATCGCTCTGTAGGAGTCTTCGTCCTTGGCGTTTACTTTAACGGAATCCCCGTTCATCATTTTGACCATGAAGGCGTCTTTATTTGAACACGTCAAAAGTAGGTCATAAAACTGCTGGTAGTTTTTAATGTTTTCTACTATGACTGGGGGAGGTGAAGGCTGTTTTTTTAGTTTTGTTTTTTCGGCCTTTGTATTAGCCTGAGATTCTCTGGAGCTTACTCCTTGGGATTGTGGAGAAAGTGAAGTGTTTAACTTTCTTTTCTTTCTACTTTTTTGTCTCACCCACTCTGTTTCTGTGGCCAGATCCTCTTCATCAGTCTTATATTCGACCGCTGGCTGAGGCTTTTCGTTCGTAGAATGTCCCTTCTCTGAAGGAACGTTCTTCTGTTCCTGAATGAGATTCAGCTGGTGTTGAAGTGATTTTATCTGACTATTGAGGTCTTTTACTAGCTGCTGCAGTTCTAAGCGCTCATTCTGTTCCTCTTTGTACCGGGAGTACAACTGATGTTCGAGTTCAGTTTTGAGGACTACTTTATTTGGTGAAGCCATAATTAATTTCAAGTTATAATTATAAAACTATAACTTACCGCGAATTTGCACAAATATGCATGATTCACTTACGACTGTATGTAGGTCATCGCGGCGGCCGCGAGGGCAAGACGCGAGGCTGCTGTGTCAGCACTTGTACACGAGCGCGGACTTGTGCAAGAGCGTGCGTGACGCGACCGTTCTCACTAGAGTCAGATGACTCAATGGAAGTGTTGTCATTTGAAGTATGAAAATATTTTCACATTAAAATGACTATCTAATTTTGTTTTGGCCCGATTGGAATGTATGGAAGCAAAACAGTGAAACAATTGAAGGAGTGGCCCGATTGGGAATAAGCCATATTTTTTTTTAATGTTTCTTAGAAAAACAAATTTACTTTATTACATTATAAATCAACTTATCAAATATTAATTTAAAAAAAACCTAACTAAACAAAACTAAGAAAAACAAAATCATTTTTTTTTAATTATTTACCTGATATAGATTCTGTAACAGTTATATCGAAGCAGACCTTTATCCCACCCTCACAGTCACTAGAGAACAAGTAATATACGAAATGAGTAACGAATTCCACAAAATGAACTATGAAATTAAAATGTTTGCTGCGTCCTACATCCAACGTTGTAACAGTTTTATTTTAACAGTTAAAACTGAAATTTAAATAAAAACGTAATTTAATTTTGAGTATTTTCGTGTCTCTAGTTTAAGTACTAATTTTCGTACTTTGTATTACCTAATTGGATTCCTTTTGTAGAGGTTTCATTAAGTTAATTGAGGTTCCGTGCCCAAAGTGTAAAAACGGAACCCTTTTAGTGGTGTACCTTCACCACTGTCCGTTTGTCTGTCTGTCTGTCACCAGGCTGTATCTTATGAATCGTAATAGCTAGACAGTTGAAAATTTCACACATGCTGTATTTTTGTTGCCGCTAACAAATATACTAAATAACACATATAAAAAAAAAAACAGAATGAAATAAACATTCAAATGGGGCTCCTATCCAACAAACGTATTTTTTATAATGCTACGGAACCCGTCGTACACGAATCCGACTCGAACTTGGCTGGTTTTTTTATGAAGCCAGCAACCATAGTAAACACCTAGCGGTGCACCTAGTGAACGTAGTGCTAACGGTTCCATACAAAAACATCAACACCAATACCTAGCAGAGATGTTTGATTAAAAACATAGCTAAGAACACTCGCGCAAAAGTCGTATCAACCAAAAAAAACTACATTGAACCTGTGATTGAACTCGGTTCTTCCGTTCGTAAGCTACGATGCCAAAGACACATGGATACACAGACAGACAGACAGACACGTCAAACTTATAACACCCCTTTTTTCCGTCGGGGCGGGGGTTAAAAATAGAAGATGATCAATTTTATTATGAGAAACGTAAACGCCACCACGATCTGCACAGATAACTCGGTAGGAGTATAATGTACGAAATTCCTCCTGCAAAGCGACCACCCTTACTGAATTTCGTCATAAAAACACCGTCTCCTGCCCTACTACAATTCCCTTTGACGTGTTGATGACAACTCACACTTGTCAAATAAAACCCGCGTAATTTACCCGCATCGCGTATCATTTTACAACACTGAAATGAAACTATACAAGTACGCTGGAATTGTTTTACCATACAAATTGACATTAGATCTTTGTGCCTATTTGATTAGCGTGTGTGAAAGTGATGCATCTTCAATAGAAAATGCGCGACAACAGCGCAACATGGCGCAGATCAATAGGCACAAAATTCAGTGCGCTATGACCTGTCCAGCGACTTGTACCATGGAGGTCAGTGCTTTACAACATTGTTGTATGTAAGTCCTTAGATACATTTTATTTTACCTTACTTTAAAGGACAGCGCTAAAATGACAAAACTCCTCGTTGTGCGTGATTCGAAACATCAAATAAACTTGTGTTTTATCCTTGTTCGGTTGTTTCACTTCATTGTTGATTCATTCCAGAAAGGGTTCCCTGTTTCATTTGTTGTCTGTGTTAAAAACTCGGTTTACAATGTAATTTAGATGCTTCATAAGCTCTTAGGTACGTACTTGGGGTTCAAAGCGTAATTTGTAATTCACACGAGACTCCGTCTTACTAGTATTTAGATACGTAGATAGATATCTTTATTTGTACAACATATACACATAGAAAATAATGAACACATCTATACTAATATTATCAAAAACTAACGTTGATAACATATAGTATGTATTTTCCGGGTAATCTCTGAAACCACTGAACCGATTATAAGAATCCTTTACCAATAGAAAGCTACGTTATCGAGAAGTAACATTGGCTACTTTTAATTCCAATATTCCTTATGGGATCGGAACTTACGCGGGTATTACCGCGGGACTCTTGCTAGTATACAATAAGTAAGTAATATACATATTTAACCACAGTAAAAAACAAAGGATGTTCAAGTTAGGAGTTTGTGATAAAAAGCTCGATCGCTCCGTGCTCCTCGTATGGAGCGAGCGAGCTTTTAATCGTCTCTGCTTTAAATCTGGTAAAACTTTATTTCGTCTGTCAGCATGTTGCTTTTCCAATACAGGAGTGGTATTTTTGAACCGTCAGAAAACCCATAGTTCTATCTAACATACCACTCCTTGGATTTCTCAACTGATCTTCACGAAACTTGGTAGGTAGGTACTATGTTTTTTTTTCGCTGCACATTATTTTATTTGGTATTTTTTTGTATGCTCTCCTCTCTAACCTTACTCTGATGTATGATATGATCGATGTGCAGCAAGGAAAAAAATGTATTATAGTCTGATTTTCTGAACAGGTAGGTATATCAAGCTGCAACCAGACATCGCGAGGCAAACGTTGCGAATAGTTCGCCTCGCATGCCGCGGGCTGTGTGGATGTGTGTGCTCACAGTGAGCATTCGCGTCATACGATCGTTGCGGACGCCGCCCGCCTCAGTGCGAGCGCTTTGTGTGGACGGACGGGTGTTTTTCTATTGTTCTACTGACGAACTCTGTGCGTGGTTGTTGGTTGACGAACCATTCGTAACGCACGCCTCGCGATGTCTGGTTGTGGCTTTAAATAGGTAGAGGTAGGTAATCGTATTACGATGAAATAATATTAAATCTGAATGCATAATAGTAAATTATCTTAGGAATAGTAAATCATTTTAGTTAAGTAGTATTTTTTACTATTTATTAACACCCTTACTTATAAACAATGTTAAACAATGCATTAACTTTTACTGCGACATGAAGTTTTAAAGTTAAGAGACAGAGACAAACGTTACTTAACTTCGTCATCTGTTAATCATCGTTTATTAAGGGGGTAAATCTCTGGTCTGCGGGTCAATTACATGAATAGTTTTGATTAGTTACCCTAATTCGACTGTATTACCAAATCTTACGCAGCGTCCTACGTGGACGATTCGATGCGAACGCAATTGCGAAGCGATCCGATCCGGTGCGGTGCGGAAACAAGGAACAGTCGAGAATCGCGCCGCATCGCACTTTACGTACATTTGGTCACGTAGGACACTTCAATAGCTATCGACTGTTTGTTGTTTCCGCACCGCACCGGATCGGATCGCTTCGCAATCACGTTCGCATCCAATCGTCCACGTAGTAGCTGCGTTAATCTAAAACCGAGAAAAGGACTTTGTCCCCAAAATACGTTAACAAAATAATGAATAAGCGAACTACATTTGTCATTTTCGCCGTTGATACATTTCAGTACCCTAACCAAATTAAATGTTCAACGTTCAAACATGGAACTAAAACTCCACCAAGCAGCTGTTACTGATCAACCAATACAAGCACGAAGACAGTAGCGCCACTACCAACAGCATTAACAACATGGCTAGCTTGTAAGTGGTATTGAATGCAGAACTCGACAGTTGGCAAGCAAGACGGTGTAGGCTCTTGGCGACGCGCCAGAAGGCGGGATTATCACGAAATTCGCGTGTTTACCTCTAAGGGGTCGGGGATCACTTCATTTGCGATGTTAGATGATGTGCCCACATTTGGCAGCTGTACGGATTATCGGCTGTCGATGCTACATTATGGACAATCTGCAACACCTCTGCTTACCTCAATGTGTTGAGATAACCTTATGAGGTAGCTGAATATACATGCATCCGTTTCTATAGTATATTTTAGAGAATAGTGAGTAGACAGCTAGAAACCTAGATTAGCACTTAGATACTTTTTGTCCCCACAATTGTGGGATCTTGACTTCGGTCGGGATCCCTAGACGGGGAAAATTACAATTTGCACTACTACGGAAGCTTTTTAGTACGAACCTACAATCTTACAACTCCAAACCATCCCTTTTTATCTCTTCTCTAATATATAAAATTTCCATGTCACAATGTTAGTTACCGTACTCCTCCGAAACGGCTTTACCGATTTTTACCAAATTTTATATGCGTATTCAGTAGGTCTGAGAATCGGCTACTATCTATAATTTATAAGGCAAAACAACATTTGCCGGGTCAGCTAGTAATATATATAATATAATGATTTAAACCCTATGATTTAAAATAATAGACATTCAATATTCAGTAAGGTGCCGCTTCAGGAAGGAACCTAAACGAATTCGTGTTCATAATACCCACAAATCTATGCTTATATTAAGAAAACAACGTAAAACTCATGTTTAATTACATAACCAGTCCGCATTCTTAGATAAAAGCGTTTCGATAACGTGCAGTTATAGTACATTATGATATAAGTGCGGTAAGTTGAAAATTACAGCCGAGGCGATATTGCTAGCCCGAGCCGTAGGCGAGGGCTACAAGAAAGCAGAGGCTGTAATTATCAAAGCGCACGTATGTCATACGACGTTTTATAACACATTTGCGAGGAAATAAATAAAACTCGGACTTTCTTAAACGAATAAATCTTTAATCACTTGTTAAAGCTTTTATTTGTTCACAAATTAGCGATGCGCGGGCATCAGTGCTTTTTTTTTTAAGGCAACGGTACAAAAACAGCCAGTATTACTAATAAAGTAAATTAATATTTTTTTGTTTCTGTTACAGATGTAATTTACTGTCAAAATGAATTAAATTAAAGAATTAAATGTTTATTTTTTATATTTTATCTCCCAAAGTTAATTTTATTCATAAAATATTGACCACTTTTCTGACATAAAAACTTTTTGATTTGCTTTCTTTGCTTTTTTTTTCTTAAGATTTAAAAAAGTACCGTTGGTTTTAGACGGAGCATGATAAACCGTACGTGTACTCGTGCGTTTTACTTTACGATTACGCACAAGTACGTAATGACATACATTACGATATTGAAATTGGTGAAATAAGAGGCCCTTTACGAGCAAATGTGTTATAAAATATATTACTACTGCGTTGCCGCCAAAATCGATAAAGAGATTTTCTTTTAATTTTATCAGAGCTGGAAGCTGCTTTTGCCAAAAATACGAGCCTGCCCGACTAGACGTCTTAACCGCAGTCTATAGGAAATCCTTGTTGTACATCTTATTCTGGCTAGATATTCTTTCTTTATCTCACTCGTATTTGAAGAGAACCGTTTTTTACGAACTGTAAATCTATGCGCGTACTTGGTGACTTCGGAGAAGGTCTGGGATCGCGTCGCGCCATGACAGAAATTATCTAACCTTTGAACTTTCAAACAACAATCTCAACTTGAAAGGCGTTAGTGAATGCATGCATAGCCAACAAATAGCTACCCATTTCAATAACAATTTTAATAGCAAAATATGATGTGGATAAAATAATTATCTTTGTTTGCACTATAAAATTCAGCCGAGGACATCCACCGGATCGGATAGATATATAAATAGACTAATTCATAGTTTGCACAACAAACAATAAAACATAGATAAACACATGAAAAGCTTAAAAAACCTATCAAGTGCGAGTCGGACTCGCGTACGAAGGGTTCCGTACCATTGTCACAAAAGTCACGTTTGTTGCCCCACTTAAATATTTAGCATTTTATTCTGATTTTGGTAATTATTGTCATAGAGGCAACAGAAATATATCATCTGTGAAAATTTTAACTGTCTAGCTCGTTCATGAGATATAGCTTGCTGACAGACGGACAGACTAAACAAAAAACTAAACAAATGTTAAGATAACTACGGATTAAAGCTAATATAGGAATGGGATGGTAATAACTACTACTTTTATACTTGGACTTAAGCATACCCAACCCAGCAAACTATTTGTGCTTAGCTTGCGTATAAGTTAAGTACTTAAAGACAAGTTCATTGATATTCTGGATGAAAACATCACATTTTACGCGAGCACATAATCGTGTTCCTTAAGAAGAAACATTTAGTTCTGCGAACTGTAAATCTTTTGGCTGAGACGCACATTAATATAACTCTAGTTCCCCTAGTTCCCCGGTCTCCCCTACGATCATAACAACTAAATCGTTCTTGTGACAAGAAGTTTTTTTTTTTTCAGAAAGAAAAATAACTTGAGATTTCGATACTATCGATAGTATCAATACTATCAATAGTATCAAAATCTCAAGTTCTGCATCTGATATGACCATTGTAACAACAATCGATACTATCGAAAGTATGGATACTATTGGTAGTTTTGCCCTATCGATAGCGTAACTCAGATTTGGCTACTGTAACAACATCATCATCATCATCCGAGCGAGTTTCCCGGTTGCATCCCTTTCGAGAGCCCGGGGTCCGCTTTCCTACTTTTACGTCTCCACTTTTGGCCACTGTAACAACAACCGATACAATCGATAGTTTTACGCTATCGATGGGGCAAAATTGTGGACAGTAGTACAATCGATAGTATCGATACTATCGATAGGCTATCGATAGTGAGCTATCGAACGGCAACACTAAATATAACCTCTATTTTAAATCTGCCACTATCAACCCGGAGGTGAAGTAATAGGTAGTTAGTTAGGCTAATAAACTAAAGCCAACTATGCTAACTATGATTTAATTGCCAGTTGTGAGCCCACAGAACATTATTTGTGATCACAGTACCTATTGTATAACGGTGCTATGTAAGCTATAAGCGGAGGGAATATGGTGCTCTTTGCCGAAAGTGTTTTGGCGCTGACATCGGAACTAAAAACTGAATTTTATCTTTATCTATAACAGCCTGACTGATTGACTGGCTGATGATGGAACAACCCTCAGCCACTGACCTGAATTACATGGACAGGAGGTCTCGCACTGAATTTTGTGCCGATTTGATTTGCGCCATGTTGCGCTGTTGTCGCGCGTTTTTCATTGAAAGTGATGGTGACCGTCTCCGGAACTATTAGTTCGATGGACGGTCACAATCACTCTCAATAGAAAACACGCGACAACAGCGCAACATGACGCAAATAAAATCGGCACAAAGATGTAATGTAATTTTGTATGGTATAGCAATGCCAGCGTTTTTGTATAGTTTCATTTAAGTGCCCTCGGCCCAAACCGTTGATATTAGAGAGTTTAAATTTGGAGAGCGTGTTCTTTATATGATCTAACAAGGTTTTTTTTTCTAAATTCCCGCGGGATCGGGACTTACGCAGGTGAAACCCCGGGACAAAGCTAGTTTTTACATAGGTATAGGTAGTAGGTATTTTAATTAGGAAGTTTTGAAACCAAAGAACTAAATTCTATATATTAATTTCATAAATCAGTTTACTTTTTAAACAATTATTTAAGCCTATCTGTTTTAAACATAGAAGTTTTTACCACACTTTGGTAATACTGCGTTAGAATATTTTTTTGAATAGGTACTTTTCTTGTGGACCCGCTGGGTACTATAATTTTTGAAAGCAAAAAAATATATATTTTTACTAGGTACTTCAAAAGTACTTCGGCTCGGTCACCACGGATTATCCTGCCCAAAGAGTGCGGGCAGGATACCACGGCACTCCAGCCTGAACGATGTCATCCGTCGGGCCGTCGGCAGTGCCGGCGTCCCGTCAACTTTAGAACCTAACGGACTTTTACGGGACGACGGCAAGAGACCCGATGGAATGACTCTCGTTCCTTGGAAGATGGGTAGGCCCCTAGTTTGGGATGCGACTTGTGTGGACACGTTGGCTCCTTCCCATCTTCCAGTAACCACGGTGCGGGCAGGAGCTGCCGCTGATAAAGCGGAAAACCTTAAACGGCACAAATATAGTCATCTAGATAGGGGTTACATGTTTGTGCCGTTTGGGGTGGAGACTTTAGGTCCGTGGGGGCCGGCCGCTCTGGAGCTGTACAGAGAGCTAGCTAAACGTTTGGTGGAGGCTTCGGGTGACCGGAATGCTGGCTTGTATTTTGCCCAGAAAATAAGTATTTGTATACAACGGGGCAATGCAGCCAGTATTCTGGGCACTTTTCCCTCCACCAAAAGTTTAGCTGATTTAGATTTATTTTAGTTTTTAGTTAGTTTTATTTTAATCAGTTTTAGTTTTAATTTAGTTTTTAATTTTAATTATGTTTTATACGTATAAATTAAAAAAACAGTAATATATTCTTCAAAAGCAGTACCTATTTCCCATCTCTGTTTTGTAATTCTTATCAAAAACTAAGTATTTTATCGCATTCAAAACATGCAATTGTTATTCATTAATTCATTAATTATTCAGTGGTAGACAGACATCCCTCCATCTATTTAAAACTTAATATATTTAAAAGTTTCCTCTGATCGCATGCATAAACCAATAAACGGTTAAACTTTTTCTTACGTTTTCGATACGGGTGCGGTTGTATCGGCCATTCCATCCATCATGATTACATTCAATACCTAGAATTAGCCACATTTTGTAAATGAAACAATTTCCCGTCATTATCCGTCTCCATTAAGGCTCTCACATACTCGTAACTTTTGTCAGGATATTAGGTAGTTTATCGAAGGAATCGAATTTTGTGAAATCTATTACTATTATAAAGCTGAAGAGTTTGAACGCGCTAATCTCAGGAACTGGTCCGATTTGAAAGATTCTTTCAGTGTTGGATAGTCCATTTGTTGGGGAAGGCTATATTATATTTTCAAAAAATTAGGCGTACGAAGTCGCAGGCACTGCTAGTATAGGATAAAATGCATCTCCAAACTTACGCCTCGACAAGGTGTGATAGCGACTATCTAGCTTACCTGCTGCCTGCCTCGAAATTACCTAATTTCAATGGTACCTAACCATTTCACATAGTATCATGCCATGATCATCTGCCTGCTTGGTGAGCTATTTGTAGTGCTATCTCCAGAAATGTATTTTTCTTCGACGTATTTCACTTCCATGCGTGTATGTTTTTATAGTTTACCTAATACTTAGATGGTGCGCCTTGCGACGCTTTTATTTCTCTACTATGGTAGGTATAACCTATTTATTACTTACATAATATTATAATAAAGGAAAAAGTGTTTGTTACCTTCATGCAAAAACTACCAGCGAGATTTCCAAAGGACTTACCCGATTAAGACCGCGGGCTGCCACTAGTTCTTTAAAAATCCCCATAACGAGACCAAACTATCGGCCGACAAAAGTTTGAAAGCTACGGAAATTATTAAGCTAATACCCTACCTCGTAATATTAGCATGCCTGTTTATTCACCGTTTTACTGGTCGTTTGGTTTTATTAATTTGTTAGTTATGATTATTGTTTAATTCTTCAATTAGGCAAAGTAGCTGGGTAGATTATTGGGGTATAAATATCAAGGAAAATAAAATCAATGTAGGCATATTGTTTCTTTAGTTGTCTCACACCTATTATTGCTTTGTATATTTACTTGATTGGGATAGGGTGATTAGAAATTATTTCATAATAACATAAATCATTTTGTTACTTTAGGTAAAAAAACTACTCGAAACGACAAACAATTTTCATTTAAAAAAATACCGAAGGTACATAATAAAACGAAGGACAGTTATAAGCCGACCGTCCACCGCCGACTAAACTAAACTAAGTTATTTTGAAAACGATTGAGCCAGTTTTTCATATATTTTTTAGCCCACCGTAAACTAAGCCAGATATGCTCACTTGTTTGAAAAACTGGCGAGCTAAGCTAAACTGGCTTGGTTTAGTTGGTGGTGCAAATTGTTCATATTGCTAAAAACGCTCGAGTTGTCATTCATAGTTCATTACGAATCTAATTCGGTACATCTCATAATATGCTAAAATCCATCGAACCGTTCAGGTTAAAGAGAGTGACCAAAGAAAATTGTACATACGGTCGAAAAACATAACTCTTCTACGGCAATCGGGTACAAACAGCGAGCTTTAGCTTAGCCTTATTCAATTTGGTTCAGAAGCTACAAGATCGATTAATCTATAGTGAAACAACATAAATAATTCAAATTCTGTCTGTAGTTACCGGTTGAGCACCACACGTTTCGGGTACAAGATGGCGCGTGCCACACCAGTCTGAGTTGACCATCAATTCACTTCACGACGACAATACTTGTCAATGGGGCCACTCTTCGCCGTCGAGCGACTGCACTGTAACTAGGATGGTAATGAACGTGGCTGATGGCGCTGTAGTCGAATCCATTTTTGGATGTTTGAAAAAGTAACATAACAAATATTATTAAATAGCTGCGTCCCGCGGTTTCACCCGCGTAAGTGGGGATATGGGGATCAAAAGTAGCCTATAGCCTTCCTCAATAAATGGACTATCTAACACTGATAGATTTTTTTTAAATCGGACCAGCGGTTCCTGAGATTAGCGCGTTCAAACAAACAAACAAACTCTTCGGCTTTATAATATTAGTATAGATATATAGTTACTAGCAGCTCCCCGCGGTTTCACCCGCATAAGTCCCGATCCCGTGGGAATATCGGGATCAAAAGTAGCCTATAGCCTTCCTCAATAAATGGGGTGTGTAATATTTGGTATAAAATCAGATAGTATAATTTCAAATAGTATAACGATCATTTATATAATTTTCATATTCTATAATTTCATTTCGTATAATTTTATATCATATAAAGTTCAGATAATATAACCGACAGTTCATATAATAACAAACCCTATAATTTTATTTAATAGAATTATCTTTTGCGTGACAAAACGCAGCACCAGAGACTCACCTTCGCAGCTTTGGCAGCAGCTTAGTCTTCGCAGCTTAGTTTTATTTATAGATAGTATTAGGCGCTTTGGCGACCGCTGCCGCGGCACGCTCGCTTCGCTTCGCTTCGCTAACCTAACCTAACCTATCCAAGTCGGGGTGATCCGTATATTTTTTTCGAAGTTCATGAGCAATGAAAAAAAAAAAATTCATACATTTTTACTTGAACTTCGAAAAAAATATACGGATCACCCCGACTTGGATAGGTTAGGTTGTTGAACATGATGAATATGATTACACGCAGCGCTTTGGCGAGCGAGCGAAGCGAGCGTGCCGCGGCAGCGGTCGCCAAAGCGCCTAATACTATCTATAAATAAAACTAAGCTGCGAAGACTAAGCTGCGAAGGTGAGTCTCTGGTGCTGCGTTTTGTCACGCAAAAGATAATTCTTTTAAATAAAATTATAGGGTTTGTTATTATATGAACTGTCGGTTATATTATCTGAACTTTATATGATATAAAATTATACGAAATGAAATTATACGTTTTAATATTTATACCATTTAATTTTATACCAAATATTACACACCCCAATAAATGGACTATCCAACCCCGAAAGAATTTTTCAAATCGGACCAGTGGTTCCTGAGACTAGCGCGTTCAAACAAACAAACAAACTCTTCGGTTAGGGTGTAGTAAAGAGTAACTTTTTTTTATTCCTAATTTTTTTTATTGGAAATGGGTATTAATATTCATGAAACGCAAAGATTTATATTTATTTTTGAAAATTGTAATGTTTTTTTTTTCAAAAAAAACTTAAAAAAATCGAGTGATTGTGGTATTCTATTGACCTCCACTTTTTATGATGCCAATCGATTGAGAAGAGCTCCAGGAACAATGTTTTCATAGACAATTTTTTTGTCAAACCTCATCACGTGCGACTACAGGGGCTTTAAAGTACTGCTGACACTTGGAAAAATTTTTTACTTGAACTTCGAAAAAAATATACGGATCACCCCGATTTGGATAGGTTAGGTTAATGTTAGAACATGATTACGCGCAGCGCTTTGGCGAGCGAGCGTAGCGAGCGTGCCGCGGCAGCGGTCGCCAAAGCGCCTAATTCTATCTATAAAGTCCCTGTAGTCGCACGTGATGAGGTTTGACAAAAAAACTGTCTATGGAAACATTGTTCCTGGAGCTCTTCTCAATCGATTGGCATCATAAAAAGTGGGGGTTAATAGAATACCACTACCATTAAAAAAAAAACTAAGTTTTTTTTACTATTATTTTTTTCGAAAATTCAACGAAAAAATATACGGATCACCCCGACTTGGATAGGTTAGGTTAATGTTAGAACATGATTACGCGCAGCGCTTTGGCGAGCGAGCGAAGCGAGCGTGCCGCGGCAGCGGTCGCCAAAGCGCCTAATTCTATCTATAAAGTTCCTGTAGTCGCACGTGATGAAACATTGTTCCTGGAGCTCTTCTCAATCGATTGGCATCATAAAAAGTGGGGGTTAATAGAATACCACTACCATTCAAAAAAAAACTAAGTTTTTTTTACTATTATTTTTTTCGAAAATTCAAAAAAAAATTAAAGTTCTTTACGTTTTCTATGTTTTTCTACCATATTCCATAAAAAAAAAAAAAAAAAAAAAAAATTCAATGTTTTTCATTGATACACCCCGACCGGACCAGCGGTTCCAGAGATTGGCGCGTTCAAACAAACAAACAAAAAAACAAACAATCTCTTCCGCTTTATAATGGTAATAGAAATAGATAACGGCTCGATATTTCGCCAGTAATTTAAACTGGCTTGTTCACGAGACTGAAGTTTGCGGGTAGGTGATGACAGTTAGAGGCGTCCATATCGAACTACCTCCTTCCTAATACGCGTGCCGCGCCTTGGTACTGGTCCCCCTACTACTATTGTCACTAAGCTCACTATTTTGTCGATCCTGCACTCGACAGACGACACCCATAGTATTGGTTCGCAAACTTCCTAGTGTTCTTCGTGGGTTTACACAACTTAGAAGTAACATACGTATTAGGAATCAAAAGTTTTAATTAAAAACTACGCCTGCGAATCTGGCCTAGTAGTAGTGAAACAACAAATCAATTTCCTCGTTTTTGAAAAATTTCTTGCGAAAGTTTATTAAAAATCTAAAAGTATTTTTTTTTTTCAAAACGAAATGTGGGTATCCGACTGTTGGAAGCACTAAATAACACTTAACCAACAACGCGAATATTTTGTAAGATTTATAAAATATGATTTATTTATTTTATTTATAATTTATTTACAAGTGATAGACATTACACATGTTAGTACATTTTTTTACCACATTCATAAAGATCCTGGTCGTGGTAACGAGGGAGTACCAGCGACCCTACTCAGTCATCATTCAGTTGTCTCACTCTTAAGAACGGATCGCTCACTGATTTGCTGTAAAGCACTTATCTTTCTAATCTTATCCACTTTAGCTATGTATCTAATTGTGTACTTACCACTTTAGTTATTTTAAGTAATATTGCTGGCTCAAAAATTAAAATTAAAAATCTAAAAGGGAGAAACAGAGATTCTTTAAACGAAACTTCAGGGCCATCCCTGAAAAGGATGGTAATTTTTTTTTAAGTTAAAATTAATTTAAGTTAAATTCCTATTCATGTTCGATTCCTGACTATCTTTAATCCTAGACATGCTTAGGGCACTACAGCCCTATAAATATTAACTACCCTATAATATTTATAATAAAAAGTCATTATCATTATGGTAAGGATATTTTCTAAAGATGTCAATTTAGTTTCTGAAAAATCGGGGCCATCTTTCAACAATTTTTGCATAATCAAAGGATTTATCTATTGTGGATCTAGATAATATAGATGGAATACATAATAAACGGTATGTATTTGTTATTAATTAATTTATTTTTTATCTTTTAGTTTACATTACAAATACGCCTACAATATGCTGATAGGTCAGGTAAATTTATCTTAAAGTTAATTACATGCATCGTCACAGACCCGTCGCCCAGGGCCTATACAGGCTGCGTATGCCATCAAATGCGGTATCTGGCTCTGTTCATAGACACCAGTGAATATGCCGTGCTGCGGTCCTCGGGCGAATACTGCCACGTCATCGCCGCCGTGCGTTTCTTGATCCAACGGCACCATAGCAGGGTATCGGAAACGTAAATCCTCTGGAAAAAGATGAATCGATTAATACTCTGAAAAGAATAACGATTTATTTGGTTTTAAATATATGAAATAGAAAACCCCTCAATCAACCATTTACACGGATTTACAAGCCTTTTCCCTATGCCGGGCTACTAAGTCATGCAAAAGAGATGATAATCTAACAGACAACAATGGATTGCCACCTAAATAAAAAACACCACCATGTTTTTACTGGTATGACTTGGAAATTGACATTGTATGGATGGTCTAAAATGTTAGTAGGCAGAAATAGTCAAAATATAGTGGTGAAAACTTAGGAAGGAACTAACATTAAAGAAGGATAGTTCCGTAATGTCACAACTTTGTGATACTTTTAGGTAGGTATATATATAAGATGACGAATTGAAATCAAAGTATTGCTCATGAGTGTTCAAAACTTTTCCTTTTTATTAAAGAAAGAAAGTAGAACAAAAGAGAAAGATGTACCGGTGCTTTAAATATTTGGTAACAGTTATTGATAATATAAGGTAGCAGTTCTTGATAACAGCTAATAACTTTAATGATAATAACTGTTGTTTAATAATTATTTGTACTTATAGATGTGGATTTGACATTATTATGTCATAGATTAAATCTTCAACTATACAAACTAAATACACCTACGATAAGGAATTGCATACTCACTGTAATTGTACTTTGTGACATCATCGCGCACACCCTCCGAAGTCTCAGGCAGGTAACCTGGCCCATTTGCGTAAGACAACGTCATATATGGAACTCCTTGGTCATCTATTATAGTTGATGGTCCAAGAATATCGTTACCTCTTTTAGAATACCCATTCAAGGTCATGACGTGAGCGTGGTCTGACGTCACAACGATCAGAGAATCTTCTTCCGATAAAAGCTCTGCAGCTTTTGCTACCGCTTCACTCAACTGAATTGTTTCATCCAGAGCCAAGTGAACATAGTTATCATGATGTGCGTGATCTATGCGACCTCCTTCCACAAACAGAAAGAATCCTTTATCATTGCGACTCAAAGATTTAATTGCTACTTCAGTAAGTTCAGCCAAGGTTGGTTCTGTAACTGGATCTGCTTCTAGGTTATATTGCATGTGGTTTCCTTCAAAGAGTCCTAATAAATATTCAGGTAGAGAATTTGACGCGTCTATTAACTGTTCGCGGTTCCACACATACCTAAAACTCACGTTACGGTTCTGTTTATCAGTCTGCCATTCTTCTATCAGGTTTCTTCCGTCAACCCTTCGACCTTTAGTTGATTCCTCATCAACCACTGTGTTCGGTAGGAATTCTCTTCTGCCTCCGCCTAGGATTACCTTGACAGAGATAAATATTAATAGAGTAGATATTAATCTACGTCCAATATTTACTTTGATAACGTTTATGAAAAGTAGAGTTCAATGTTATCAATTGATAAAGAAACACAGATAAAGGTAATACATAGATTATTTTAATGTGGTGATAAAAATGAGAAGCAAAGATAAACTAAATCGCGCACTTTGAATATAAATTCAAGTTTCTTTTTCACCTACAAAGCATCACGCTTCCACATTACTCATGTGAACTGCAATGACGTAGAGTAGATTTTATTGCCCGCGTCGCTATTCCCTCTAACCTACCACCCACCTTATAGCCTTTTTGAGAAAGTGAACAATGGACAGGTTTCTTCTTTCTCCTAGGAAATCATGCTACACCGTCGTCGACATCATCGTTTCTTTCTATCAGGCGATGTGAGCTCAAAGTGTAAGCACGTCTTATAAAAAAAAACTTACTTTAAATTGATTTCCAGGATACGAATGTACTAGTTGCTGTGCAATGTCTTCTTGAGTCAACTTCCCACAATCTCCGTGGACGTCAACGTCGCTCTCCCAATCTCTCTCTGCGGTGTGTGCATATACTCCGGCTGGAGACGCATGGGTCACTCGAGTTGTTGTCACAATACCTGCAAAATTTGAAATAGACCCGTCTGCGTCACTCTCACTGGCGACATAATGTGCGAAAGAATATAATGTTTACTCTTTGACAATGACCAGCGCAACGGACTTCAACATTTTGAATAAAAAACTCATTTTATACCTGCATCTTTGCCTTCAGCTATGGCCCATGCAGCAATCGAATGGACATGTCGTGGCACTTCAGTGGCAGTATGGCAATTTCCACGGTTTACAGTCGCATCCACACCAATAGTACCGTAGTTCGCTTTAGAGCCGCAGAGGTAAGCTGTTGCTGAACATGCAGAATCTGCTATTTGTGCGTCCACGCAATATGTCTATAAAAAAATATGAAGATCTTTTACTGCTTACGTTTTGAACATTCTCAAATTATTTTTTAGGAATATTATTTATTACCTCTAGTCCGGTCAAATTAGACCAAAAAATAAGAGTAAAGTTACCTAAATTCTCACCAAGCTGAAAATCGGTAAGATTGTCTAAAATATCATTAAAAACAAAATTTGAAAGTTCCCCATCTTTCCCTGTAAGGAAAAAAATGTATTAAAGGTCAAAAAGTTTTTCGCGATTTTCAGCAAAACGGTAAGTTTTATCATAAAAATACCCCAGACAAAAGTTGTAGATCATAAAATTATCTACAAAAATTTATTAATATTTTTTTTCTACGAGCCACCGTTTTTGAGATATAACGATTCAAAAAGTTGTAATCGTCATAATATGCATGAGTACGCCACGTATATATACATTTCTATAGTTGTAATATATGTTAAAATATTTACTTATTTATTTATTGCTTTTGAAAAAATGCTTTTCAAAAACTTTAGTACCCGGCGGGATTCGAACCCGCGACTCGCAAGAACACACGAAGAGGTGCTTTCTTAAATTCGACCCGGCTGGAGGGCTACCCGTGGCGAAGCGGTTTAACGCGTTGGTTCGGATTACCAATAGTCGCGGGTTCGAATACCGCCGGGTACTAAAGTAAGTCTATAAAAAAATATGAAGATCTTTTACTGCTTACGTTTTGAACATTCTCAAATTATTTTTTAGGAATATTATTTATTACCTCTAGTCCGGTCAAATTAGACCAAAAAATAAGAGTAAAGTTACCTAAATTCTCACCAAGCTGAAAATCGGTAAGATTGTCTAAAATATCATTAAAAACAAAATTTGAAAGTTCCCCATCTTTCCCTGTAAGGAAAAAAATTTATTAAAGGTCAAAAAGTTTTTCGCGATTTTCAGCAAAACGGTAAGTTTTATCATAAAAATACCCCAGACAAAAGTTGTAGATCATAAAATTATCTACAAAAATTTATTAATATTTTTTTTCTACGAGCCACCGTTTTTGAGATATAACGATTCAAAAAGTTGTAATCGTCATAATATGCATGAGTACGCCACGTATATATACATTTCTATAGTTGTAATATATGTTAAAATATTTACTTATTTATTTATTGCTTTTGAAAAAATGCTTTTCAAAAACTTTAGTACCCGGCGGGATTCGAACCCGCGACTCGCAAGAACACACGAAGAGGTGCTTTCTTAAATTCGACCCGGCTGGAGGGCTACCCGTGGCGAAGCGGTTTAACGCGTTGGTTCGGATTACCAATAGTCGCGGGTTCGAATACCGCCGGGTACTAAAGTTTTTGAAAAGCATTTTTTCAAAAGCAGTATTCCTAAGTGTGGATTAACACTAAGAAATAATGTTTATTTATTTATTTATAAAACTTTTACAACTTTTTGATTAGTTATATCTCAAAAACGGTGGCTTGTAGAAAAAAAGTATTAATATTTTTTTGTAGATCATTTTATGATTTATTATTTTATGATCTACAACTTTTGTCTGAGGTATTTTTATGATAAAACTTACCGTTTTGCTGGAAATCGCGAAAAACTCTTTGACCTTTTATAATTTTTTTTCCTTACAGGGGAAATTTGGGGAACTTTCAAATTTTATTTTTAATGATATTTTAAACAATCTCACCGTTTTTAAGCTTGGTGGGAATTTAGGTAACTTTGAATGTCTAATTTGACCGGACTAATCTTGGTTGTTCAAAGATAAAGACGGGGTATAATATAAAACGTATTATAGCTTAAATAGACTCGATAAAATAATGTATATCCAAGTTTCTTAGACAGCCTGTCTTCACTACGTTTTCGCGCCTTTGATCAAAGAATATGAAAACTCTTTCGTAATTTCTTTTCAACAAAGTTTTTTAGAAGCTGCCAGTACCTACTTACAAAATGTACGCATTTCTTGATAGTCGTACTTTTTTATTTAAATCTACAATGCCCGAAATTGGGGTGGGGGTTATACGTGGTTATACTATCTACTCTAATGGAGTATATACTATACTGCTTAAAAATAGTCCTGCGCCAGAAAAATGTTTGAAGTTTTAAACGTTTTCTTTTGTGTTTATGGCATTTTAAAACTTTCTTGCTAGCGTTTATGGTGCGGTGATAACAGATACATCTTACTTTAGATAGTCCAAGGCTGGGAAACTCTTCAAAAGAGAGATGCGCCTCTTCCCCTGTACGGCCTAATCTTTGTCCTAATAGTGTCCTCGCTGCAGTCAGCGTCGGTATTGACATTCCATCTCCCAAAAACATGACAACATTCTTCGCGGTTCCAGTACCGCGACTGGCTTTTGATTTGATCGCATTCTGGGCTTCTTCAAACCAGAAGAATGGAAAATATTCCTGTATATGGTGTGCATATGGAGACCTTTCAAATCTTGTACTCCTCGGATGATATGGATCTTTTTCTAGAAAATGGAAAATTTGATATACCACAATTCTTTTCACATGTTTTAAAAGAACATTTCGAATTTTACTTAGTTTTAGTAGTACGAAAATTACCTTGTGAGGAGTTCCCCATTAAAAGCAGTAGAGGCAGCAACAGGGCGATAGAGCGAGCCATTTCGTAACTTTCCCGATGAGGCAATGGCACAACTAAATGTTTCTCAATTTTTTCTTAAACTTCAATACTTATCGAAGATATTATCTCGGTTATCTGTTAAGGTCAATGATAAGGAAATCTAAAATGTCAAACATAATATGATTTCCTTGCATTGCATATAGTTTAAATATTTAAATATAAGGTATGTAAACCAGTAACTGCCGTTCGACTAGAGAAACTTAAATTGAATTTGGCTAACATCATGCCATTTCTACCATGTGATATGGATGCAAACATATTATACAACAACTTTTTTTCGGTTCTTAACGAACAATTTCAATCTATTTTCACGTCCAGATCAATGGTGGTATCAGGCAAGCGTGAGTTCAGTGACTGGGCCACGGTCGGCATTCATAGAAGCAGACGAAAACTTTACCAGTTGTATGCAGAGAGACAGTTTCATACATCAGAAGAGTTTAGGGCTTACGTTAAAAATTACTCAAAGATATTTAAAAGAGTTTGTATACTAGAGAAGTCCTTAAATCTACAATAAAGAATAGTAATGATAAAATTAAAGCCACTTGGAAAATAATAAATGCTGAAACTGGTAAAGTCTTAAACAAAAATATTGATTTTAAGTTGGACATTGGCGGAAGGATGACAAACACTAACCAAGATGTTGCGAATGAGTTTGAGAATTTTTTCACTAATGTGCCTACTACTCTGACAAAAGCCCTAAACTCATCTACCCCCATTGCTAAATCTCTTTTAGAAGCAAATGTACCTGAATGTAGTAAAGCTTTTCAATTCAAATATGTTAAAAAACATGATATTTTAGTAATTCTTAAACAAATCAATGTAAAGAAAACTAAAGACTTATGGGGGATTTCTGTTCCTATTGTTAAATCCTTGATAGAAGTTATTGTACCTGAGCTTGTTATTATATTCAATAGGTGCATAGATTGTGGCGTGTTTCCTGATCAAATGAAATTTAGTAAAGTTATTCCATTATTTAAATCCGGTAGTACATCGGACCCCTCTAATTTTAGACCCATATCAGTACTACCTACATTAAGCAAAATTTTTGAAAAAATTATATTGAACCAGCTACTAAAGCATTTTGATGACAACAATATTTTACACAATAAACAGTTCGGTTTTAGTAAGGGTCGCTCGACTACTGATGCGGGCATTGCATTAATTGAAAACATATTTGATGCTTGGGAGGAGTCGCATGATGCATATGGCGTATTCTGTGACCTCTCCAAAGCGTTCGATTGTGTTCGACATGATACTTTGATCATGAAGCTACGACACTACGGTATCGGGGACAGCGCATTGGATCTTCTTTCTTCTTACCTGAGTGATAGGATTCAGTGTGTCGACATTAACGGTAAACGTTCCCCTGGATCACCTGTAACTTTAGGAGTTCCTCAAGGATCCATATTGGGACCTTTTTTATTTCTGGTATATATTAACGACTTACCTTTCCTCGTAAAGGAAAATCATGGGATAGTATTGTTTGCAGATGATACCTCATTGGTATTTAAAGTAAAAAGACGACAACCTAATATTGACGACGTGAACAATGCTCTCTCTAGATTAGTATATTGGTTTAATGTTAATAATATGCTACTAAATGGATCTAAAACTAAATGTATTCGATTCACACTACCAAATGTAAAACAAGTTAAAACCACTGTTAAAATTGATAATGAGGAGATCGAAATAGTCGATAAAGCTGTCTTTCTGGGTATAAATTTAGACGCTAAGCTTCAATGGGGCCCACACGTGGAAGCTCTGTCCAAAAGGCTTAGTTCCACAGCTTATGCAGTTAAGAAAATCCGGGAATACACAGATGTTGAGACGGCCCGCCTAGTCTACTTCAGTTACTTTCACAGCATCATGTCATATGGTATCCTGCTGTGGGGGTGTGCTGCTGACATAGAAACCATTTTTGTTTTGCAAAAGAGAGCGGTGCGAGCTATCTACAAAATGGGCCCCAGGGAATCGCTTGAAGAAAAGTTTAAAGAGATAAACATTTTAACTGTGTACTCTCAATACATATATGAAAATCTGCTATAAGTACATAAGAATAAATCAAGTAAATTTCACAAATACAGTGATGTCCGTAAGGTTAATTTGAGACATAAGGATGATCTG
The DNA here is from genome assembly GCA_958496205.1 of Idaea biselata. Lineage (NCBI taxonomy): Eukaryota > Metazoa > Arthropoda > Insecta > Lepidoptera > Geometridae > Idaea > Idaea biselata. The sequence continues at coordinate 14,406,848 of OY292404.1, forward strand.
ACTGTGCCCTATAGTAGGCTCCAGAAAATAAGTAAGTCGTTCTGTAGTACTAGTGTACTTTATTATAATAAACTACCAGAAGACGTATGTGACATGTCCATTACAAGATTCTAAAAATATATTAAGCTTTAATTGTGTAATAAGGCGTACTATAGCACGTCTAAATATTTTGATGAAAAGAATCCATGGACATGATTGTTAACTGCTCCTGTTCAAATTACAGATATCTGTATTATGACGATTGTAATATAAAACATGATAAAAAAAAAATTGAAAAAAAAACCCCATGAGTTTCTTGTGGTTTCTTCTCATCGGAGGGCGCGTTCCGAAACCTCGGTAAAATAAAATCTCGACGTTTCAAAACGTACGTATGTGGTTTAATATACGTTCTAAATAAATAAATAATTTTGAGTTTTGATTTTTGAGTTTTGAAACGTCTAAAGCAAACTACTCTGTCCTCCATACAAAACAAGCGTAGTCGACTGTTTTCTCCTTGGGTAAAGACATTAGAGAAAATATATTTATGCCATAATTCCTAAATCAGCCATGACCATGCCGCTCCTACGTTTTGATTTTTTTCATATTCTAATTTTTATTTCGATTCTGATTAAAAAATGAAAAATATCAAAATGTAGGCCATAATAATGGGCAGATATAGGTTTTATGGGATAAACATATTTGCTGTAATGTCTTTATCCAGAGAGGAAACGGTCGACTACGTTTTTATGGATAAGGAATAGGTAGACTGTCTTCTAGATCACATCGTCACATACCATCTGGAAAATTGCACTTAAGGACGAGGCGACTCTTACCATTTCCATACAAACTTAATACCAAAATAAATTATGAAAAATTTAGTTTTCTACCTTAATATCGATATTAATCGGATTAAGATTTTACTTTTAAAAGGTCCCCATCACAAGGTTTTCCAAAATATTCATGCGAAATGAAATAAAACGGAGAAACATTTTTCATTGAAAAATGTTTCTCCGTTTTTTTTGAATGTGAATATTTTGGAAAACCTTGCGATGGGGACCCTTTAAAAGTAAAATCTTAATCCGATTAATATCGATATTAAGGTAGAAAACTAAATTTTTCATAATTTATTTTGGTATTAAGTTTGTATGGAAATGGTAAGAGCCGCCTCGTTCTTAAACACTCTCCTATCTAATAAAAAAAGCAAGAAAAAGTTACAAAGGCATGAATTTCAATGGTGTTGCTTACAGGGGACAATAAAACATGTAGGTAGTTGAGTAGTTGTGCCAATTTCGCCGGGCCATTACCCGCGCCCGGTTCGTCCGCAGCGACGCGATGTCGACCGAGCTTTATTGTAGCTTCTTCTCACGCCTAATGGAGCTTTGATGAAAAATCGAGGCCGTACCGTTCCGTCTTGCTGTCGCCACTCGCTTGCCGGAACTACTGCATCGTACACTAACTATTATCCACTTATAACTGCAGTTATTCTTCATTTAGAATTTAGCTGCTGTAGTTGAGTGTGTTACATTTATGTGATTGTGATATTCATTAAAAATATATGGATCAAAACAACTAAATAAACATCATTAAATCTTCTCTAGAAAAAAGTGAGAGTCCGTAGAGTGTGGTTTAACACTTTAGGAAATGATGTTTAGATCATTTAATCTGTCAAAACTAAAATTATTGATCACGATGTAACGAAGCAAAAAAAAATCAATCTAACCCCAAATTCAAACCCTGTCGCGGGTTACGTTAGGAAATTTAAAAAAATGTATTCATTTCTAACATAACCCCATTTCTAACATAACCCTCTTTCTAACCTAACCCGACTTATCGTTCCTAACATAATCCGAATCGAGATACTCCAATAATTCGTAAAGCGTAATTCTATATGATCATCCATAGACACCAACCAAGAGAATACGCAACAAAAGCGTAGATATATTGTGCCATTGATCTGGGAATCGGATAGCAAGTCAATCAATAGGTACAGAGTCCTCAAAGGGCATCGTCGAATCACAAACTGAATGTATGGCGCAATCAAGTGCAAACATAAGACAGTCTCTAGGGATTGGGGTGGTCAGTGAACGTGTCGTCTTCACCCAATGCCTGATTGAATCACAACACACTGCCCTCTATTCTCACAAACACAACACAACTGCAGCCACTTGTAATATTGCTTACAACTAGCACTCTGTGTGTATTTTTTTTTTAAATTGGATATTAATCATAATAAAAACAATTTGAAACGGTTTGAAACTAGCGTTTAAATTCACTATAAATTAATTTTCTTACACGTTTAAGTGGTATTGGCAGCACACTCGAATCAAAACAAAACTCGTCACAGTAGTCTCAACTGCCAGAATCTTCATCAATCTACACACAGACAAGGGTGGGTAAGCAATGTGGGTAACGATACAAAACACCATGATTTTATATATACCATACCTACGTAGGTAACTTACGTCTTGTATAATACCCGCTATATAATGTAAAATAGATGAAGGTCGAAAAACAGCTGAAAATAAAAGACCCCTTGAGGACATAAACGAATTAAATAAAGACACAAAGGTGCCATAATTCGGTAGTCTCTGTTTCGAAACCTAAAATGCGGGTATGCGTCAGACATCATTACAATGGCGTCTTGCATAAAATTACACACGGAATAATAAATATAATTAACTAGTGGCCCGCCCCGGCTTCGCACAGGGCGTACGACTATATCGCGTAATTGAAATCGGTTGTGTAGTTGATAAGAAGTTAGAGGAAATACAGACTGACGAAAACAGCGACATAGACGTTTACAATATTTAAAATTAATTATTATTTTGAGACGTTGTTTTATTAAATAATTATTAGTTGCCTAGGTATATAAGATACATTTTATTGATCGCATTTAAAAGTTAAGCCATGAACTGCATTATATTACTACACCATAAATATATAAAGCATTAAGTAGACAAAAAAAGTAGCATTAGAACAGGCATTAATCACAAGATGTGGTACGGATCTGTAGACGAAGGGTCCCGTAGGGAGCACGCCGATGCAAATTGATATAGATCGGAATATAGAGATTGATGCCTCCTATCGGCAATCCTTTATTTATATCGATCATGAGAACATATACCTGACATCATTGAATATCGATATATTACCCTAGTAATGGCTTACCTCCGCCTCACTCAACATAAATGATCGTAGTCATCTCACCGGCCCAGCATTTCCCTTATTGTGTTAGCAATTGGTAGCCGGCTTCAAAAAATGGAGATGATTCTGTAATTAGCCTTAGATGAAAACAAAAATAGTAGATACGGTATATTCTAACATTGCGTATTCGAAAAATGAGCTAGAAACACCTACATGCATTTTCATAAAATTATTGTTTTTAAAAGCATTTGTCTTTAAGAATGATTCAGGCTTTGTAAATAAGCAAAAAGGCATTCTTATAGAATAATGATGTCAAAAAGATAATCACAGTGTGACAGCACGTGCTCACGCGGCAACGGTTCGACATACGACTGAGGCTAGTGCGTCAGCTAGACGCTGTTTTATCGTCTCATTTTCCGAGACTAGGTACCGTATCTTTAGTTTTTTTGCTTTCATCTAAGTAATTAGCTGTGTTTTTGGTTCTATTTCCAACTAGCAGTGTTCTGCGGTTTTACTTACGTAAGTCAGGATCCCGCGAATTTTTCCAAAACCCCTTTAGTGGAGACCTTCACACCACAACGAACACACTCTCCAAATTTCATGTCTCTATGAGGACCTGGTTTGGTCTCTGCGTCGATATATAGTTCAGTCAACCAATCAGTCAGAACTTTTGAATTTTATATGTACAGATATTGATGTTCCTTGTTGCCTATTTAACCCTAATTATAAGAACCACGTAGATTTATTATCCGGTAATCTATCACGCCTCCAAGATATGAATATCACTCGACGACTGCGACAGGCCCCTCTTATAGCTCGTTTACACAGTGCGAGTTGCTGGCCCAGCCAGTAGACAGCTACTCGGACGTCAAATAGCTCGGCTCGGATTTACATGACAGCTGAGCACGTAAATCATAGTAGATACTCGCAGTATACGAGTTGTATACTGCGAGTATCTAGTGCGAGTGTCTACTGCGGTAACTACTCGTACGTTACTTTCAAACGATCTGAATTACTGCAGTGCTGGTTGACTTGTACACTAGCTTCCCCTGTGTAAACGATCCATTATTTACTTACTCTGACCAGCTATCGTTGGTGATTTGCAATCACTCAATGACATTTACAAAAAAACACGAATAGAGCACATGTCTCGTGCTGCTAAATATTAAGATTATTTTATATGTAATCGAATTATATTAGTTGCCTACTAGACAAATTGGACTTAAGTATTTGGATGATTACATGCTGAGAGGTACCTGCGAGTAACCTATGAGTAATACTTGATAAAGATATAGCATTCCTGCTTCATTCATTCCTTCATTCCTACTTCCTGTTTTATTCGTATAAATGCTATGGTTACAGTTTGGTATCAGCTACAAATGGGCTGCAATGACATAATCTGATCATACGATTATCACACGCCTTCCATGCATAGCATTAGAGGTGTGGACATCGATAAAATTTATTTATTATATAATAATTTTAAAGTCCTTTGATTAGATTAAGCGTAAAAACCTTAAATTAGAATCGTGATGAGCTGAGTCTGTCTGCAGCTGTCATGGGATTGTCACATTTGTGGATCATAACCAGTCTGGCATTCTTTGCCGTTGCCAGTATCGATAGATACCATCCTGAGAATAAGGCAGACATTTCTCGGGCCATACCCACTAACCCTGGTGAAGACACAGCTGAATTCTGGTATAAAGAAGCATGGGCTGGTATTCAACGCCGTATTACCCGAGGTTCGAGGACAACGGGAGGACAAAAGGCCAAAAACATACTGATGTTCCTCGGAGATGGCATGTCAGTGCCGACTCTGGCTGCTGCAAGAACTTTACTAGGTCAACGATCAGGAGTCACGGGGGAAGAAGGACTGCTGAACTTCGAGAAATTTCCAACAACTGGTTTGACTAAGGTAGTTTGACAATTACAATAAGTCATATGTAAAAATGAGACTGTAGTCACTACCAAAGCATGATTCATTCCAAAATGCTTGGAAGGCGTGTCATGCTCGAGGCTTGCACTTGATAGCGGTTCGACTTTTTTATTGAGATTATTATAATGATTTTTTATTGTTCACAGACGTACTGCATAAACGCTCAAATCCCCGACTCCGCATGCACGGCTACTTCATATCTTTGCGGAGTGAAATCAAACCAAGGAACACTTGGAGTTACTGCCGCGGTGCCTAGATGGGACTGCGAAGCGTCCACTAACCTTACAAACAGGGTTCCCTCTATCTCTGAGTGGGCTTTGGATGATGGACGTGATGTCGGTTAGTATGGATTTGATTTCTAAATAAAGCTTATTACAGCACCATCTTTTCAGACCTGAAAGCCAGACGCAGCGTATGCCTAAAGTAAGACTAACAATCAATTAACGTTGCAACCAACAACAATTTAGGTACACGCTAGTAACCAACAACGATTTAGGTACATTTGAAGGCATGGGAAACAAAAAAAAAATGAGGCTTTTTGGTTTTATTTATCAAAGTAAATTAAGTGCAATAATATTATTTACATAGATGCCTACATCTAGATTCATATTTTTTCCAGGTCTTGTGACTACGACTAGAGTGACTCACGCGTCTCCAGGTGGAATGTTCGCTAAGACAGCCAATCGTCATTGGGAGAACGACTGGGAAGTTATTAACGGTGGCGGCGATACCTTTCGCTGTCCAGACCTTACACATAAACTCGTGCATATGCATCCTGGGAACAAGTTCAAGGTAACAACTAACATCATTTTGATCTTAGCAAAAAAAAGCATATTTTACTTCCGTTCGTTCTTGCGATACCTATTACTAAAATTATAATGAAATATTATTTCTGTTAGGTAATATTGGGTGGAGGAAGACAACAGTTCATCTCCACTTCAATGGTGGATGAGGAAAACGGCTCCGGTCTTCGAACAGATAACCGTAACATCATCCGAGAATGGGAAACAGACAAACAAGATCGTGACGTTTCCCACAAATATGTATGGAACCGAGACCAGTTAATGGAAGTGTTCAATGACCCTCCAGAATATTTGCTCGGTCTATTTGAAAACAATCATTTGCAATACAATTTACAAAGAAACGAGACTGAGCCGACTTTGGCCGAATTGACTGAAATCGCTATCAGATCTCTAAGTCGAAACGACAAAGGTTTCTTTTTGTTCGTTGAAGGAGGACGCATTGATCACGCGCATCATGACAACTGGGCGGAATTAGCTCTCGATGAGAAGATCGAGATGGATAAGGCTGCGGCGAAGGCGGCCGAGATGCTGTCGGAAGAAGACTCTCTTATAGTCGTGACAGCTGATCACGCTCACGTTATGGCCTTTAATGGTTATTCGCCACGAGGACAGTCTATTATCGGGCGGTCAAATAGTCGTGGTAAAGATGCTGTACCTTATATGACACTTTCTTATACCAACGGACCTGGCGCCAGGGGGCGTGAAAGTGGAGTTAGATCTGATGTCACTTTAGATGAAGACTTTGGTACGTTATTTCCGGTTGCATAAAACAAAACCGTGAAGTTGTTGCTTTTTTCTTTCTTTCTTTAAGTTTATTTTTATTCAAGGTGGGGTTCAATGGCGTACTCATGCGGACGTGCCTTTGGACTCGGAGACGCACGCCTGTGATGATGTGGCAGTATTCGCACGTGGACCTCAGCATTCAATGTTTTCCGGCCTCTACGAGCAGAGCCAAATCCCGCATCTTATGGCATACGCTGCCTGCATCGGACCAGGGCCTCAAGCATGCGACGCAGAATAATTGAATTCCGCCTTATCAGAATCTAATGTATCCTAATGACTTTGTTATTAATTTTCTAGTCTAAGTTTAATAATTAAAAGATAAATTAATGAATTTCAAAAAAATATCACAGATTTTATTTAAATAGTACCATAGGCCATCGACGCATCAGTACTTCGCTGGTCTTCCGTATAAGTGAAGGTTTTTGCACAGCGCGCTATGCAAAAATCCACACTGCACTGCTGCAGCGGGAGTGTTGCGTTCACTACGTTTCTAATAAATATGTATACCTACATTTTATTAATAAAAGAGTACCTAGCCTTTGTTGTAAGTTGTATCCCACCCAAGTCCTACTCGAAAATATAAAAAAGCCATATAAAGAATTTTCGTATGTCCGGAAGGCGGAAGACAGACCTGGATATACCGACAGATGCAGTATCTGTAATTTTGGAATAACCGGTTTGTTTTTAAAAAAATCCGATGTCCGGCAATTATGTGCTAATTAGCGTAGTCAAAGCCACACACAACCAGACAATCAGAAAAACATAAAAATAGGTTATATTGCGTTGAACAGCAAATAGCCCCACTATACCCAAAAAAATGTTTTTATTATTAGTATATATTTATTTAAATAAATTTTAAATATCCTTAGATCATAAATTAATATTTTTTTCTATAAAAGTATGTTATACTTACCTACCTTATAAATTAGGTACCTACTTGTCTTGATCTTCGGAAACATCTACCTACCTATATGACATAGGTAGATAGTAGGTAGGTAGATGTATCTACCTACCTTACACGGTTTTTTTTTGGTCGATAGGTATCAGTTAAATGACAGATGATATTGATCAATAAATAACTACCGATATGTAAAAACATTAAAAAAACTGATAAACATTTTGCTATGAAAACTTATAATAAAAATATTATTAATATTTTTTAATATTACATTAAATAAATGATAAACATAAAATACTGTGTTTTCATTTCATGTCCCAATTAATACAGAATAATGGGTAAAATGCACCAAATTTCTGTACTTATTTTAAGGAATTTTATACTTGACCACGTGAGTTTCGGTTTCGGTTGCGGCCGAAACTGAAGCTACGGTGGAATATTCGGTTTCGGTTTCGATCGAAAAACCAGTTTCGGTCGGACTCTAATAATAAGTTGAAAATCTTACCTGTTTACATGGACATAAACGCTCAAGCATATAACAGCATATTGAAAATTATAGTAATTGGAAACTAATCGGCAAATAATTGAAACTACAAGAAGATTATAAATGAAATTCTTATATTATAGGTAGGTACACCTAACCTACGCAGGTTTTTTTCACCTTGAGAAAAAAGTAAACCATCGTTTAATCATACAACGTTTATTACAGATCTTAATACACACAGAGAAATCATCACCAATTCAGTTACCGTGGCTAACTTTATTAGCTAATAATATGAACATATTTAGATCAATCTAGTATTATCGAGTATTTAAACAAGTAAAAAATAAATCAATTAAAAATAAAGATTAGAAAGATTAGGCTTTATCATGACCTTAAATTTAATATGAGAATAATGAAAGCGGGTAAGAAAACTAGGAGGGCGACTTTATTGACGTGAGCAGAATTATCTTCAGGTTGATTGTTTTCTTGTTGGTTTTCTTCAGATTGATTTTCTTCTGGTTGGGTTTCTTCTGGTTGGTTTTCTTCTGGTTGGTTTTCTTCTGGTTGAGTTTCTTCTGGTTGGGTTTCTTCTGGTTGGGTTTCTTCTGGTTGGTTAATGTCTGTGCTGCAAGTGTGCAGACCGGGACCGATGCAGGCAATGTACGCCATCAAATGCGGTATTTGACTCTGCTCGTAGAGTCCAGAGAACATGGTGTGCTGTGGTCCTCGAGCGAACACCGCCACATCATCACCACCGTGCGTCTCTGAGTCCAAAGGCACATCTACGTGACTCCGCCATTCTAAATCATCTGCAACGAATTTATCGATGTTATTTTCTATTCATTAAAAACAAAAAAATTACTAAACTGAGATGTTTACTAAATTACTTACTATGGAAATTAGATTCTTGTGTAACATCAGGCCTAATTCCGTTGACGTGTACTCTATTAGCAACTTCTCCACCTGGCCCATTGGTGTACGATAGCGTCATGTAAGGTACTCCATCTGATCCTTTGTCGTTAGATGCTCCAAGGATGTCGTGTCCACGAGGACTGTAGCCGTTGAATGACATGACGTGAGCATGATCTGATGTGACCACTATCAATGTGTCTTTTTCTGGAAGTAGCTCCGTAGCTTTTGCTACCGCTTTGCTAAATTCAATAGTTTCATCAAGAGCTAAATGAACGAAATTATCGTGATGAGCGTGATCAATTCGTCCTCCTTCCACAAATAAAAAGAAACCTTTCTCGTTACGTCTGAGAGATTGAATGGCTATTTCGGTGAGTTCTTCAAGCGTAGGATCAATCTCAGGATCTCTTTGCATATTGTACTCTAGATGAGTGCGCTTAAATAATCCCAACAAATATTCTGGCATGTTTTCCGCAGCTTCAAATAACTGACCTCGGGTCCCAGCGTAGGCATAACTCACATTACGATTGCGCTTGTCTGTCTGCCATTCTTCAATTAGGTTACGGCCATCGGTACGACGACCCCGGGCATTTTCTTCGTCGCGCATAGTGTCTGATAGAAATTCTCGCCTGCCCCCACCCAAAATAACCTGTGAAAGAAGAAATATATTTCAATCAAAGCAAATGTTTATTTTTAAGAAATCCTGTTGAGAGGTCAATTAACACACCCACCTTGAATTGATTTCCAGGATTCATATGCACAAGTTGATGTGCGATATCTGGACAATCGTTAGTGTTATACCCGAGTTGCTCCACAAACAGATTGTTTTCCCAAGTTCGATTCGCAACCTTTGCGTATGTACCAGCGGGCGAAGCATGCGTAATACGAGTTGTTGTCACAATACCGACATCGCGTCCGTCTTCCAGAGCCCATTCAGCAATAGACTGGACACGAGTAGCAGGATCCATGTAAGCCTCGCAGTCGCTTCGCCTGACTTGCGCAGTCACTCCAATTGTACCATAATTTGCCTTCACCCCACACAGGTAGGCTGTCGCTGTGCAAGCAGAGTCAGGTATTTGTTGGTTTGTGCAATATGTCTGTCAACAAAAATATGAAAATTAACAAAAATTACAATTTAATCATCAATCAAAATTTGTTATATCGAATCACCAAAACTTACTTTTGAAAGGCCCAGAGTAGGGAATGCCTCAAAGGAGAGTTGTGCTTCTTCTCCGGTGGCATGATTTCGTTGACCAAGTAACGTGCGTGCGGCGGCCAGTGTCGGAACCGACATTCCATCGCCGAGGAACATTATGACATTCTTAGCCTTCTGGCCAGCGGTGGAGGCGCCGCGAGCCACTCGAGCCTTGATTCCTGCCTTGGCCTCATTGTACCAGAACTGTGCTGTCTCCTCCCCAGGGTTGATTCGACCTGTGTTAGTCGCCGACCGTTCTGGGTGGTATCTATCTGCACACACCACGCTCAGAATGAAAATTAACACTATTGTTCGCATGATTTTTTTGGGTGTGTCTGGAGAACTGACTGGACGTTTTATATTTTTATATGATCAGTATCTAATCATCAAATAAGCTTACTCATTAAACTTCCTAGGCCTGGTTTCACATTGAACAATAAATAAAATTGCATTGTGTATATATTTTATAACTTTATTGTAAAGCAATAAAGATTAAGATTCACGACCAACATTGCCTTGATTAAAAGGATAATGATGAGTTTTAGTCTTGATGCAAATGATCCATACTATCGTTTGTCAACTCTGTTTTCAAATGAATTACACGAATAATTTTTTAAAGCTCTACGCGATTATTCGTACAGAGTAATGTTCCAAAAACACAAAATATACTGTCCATTCTGTAAAAGCCTCTACATCGCGTTAGGCGATGAAGAGAAACATACCTAAGTAATCAATAAGATTTACTGTAATAATTTAGATTATTATAGAACCAAAGTCGAGTGATTGTCACGCACTAGATCCATGGGGCGTGGGCAAGGCGTGCGCACGCGTCAGAGCAATGTGTTAAGATTACAATTTTATATCTCTAGATATACTCTGACGTCGAACGTTGGATGTACGCCCACTTTTAAGTAGTACTTATAATTCTAGAATAGTATAGGTACGCACTAGTAGACATATCGTGCAGCGTATCGCTTCAGACTTATGGGAGACGGAGACCTGGAATATTATCAAGGTAGGTAAACCGTAATATGAATAAGTACAAAAGAGCAATTAAATATTATTCAAGATATCTTGTTGGGCTAAGATGATGCTGAACCGTATTTTTCGATTTTGTATTGTTATAATTTAGATTTATTGCAAATGAGTAATGAACACATTTTTATGAGTCTTACAATTGTTATTGTACAACTTTTAGAGTAACTATGAAGAATTTTTTGCCCGCACAGCCACTTACACTACATCTCCCGCCTAAACTTCTCTACGAAATTTGAGGATGTCGAGTACAACTATACTAACTACCATAGCCTATGTATTTTATTCATAGATTTGTCAATAGTTCTTGCCTATCCGGTGGTTGTCCTTTGCTGCATTTTATAGTGCAGACAGGCCCTGGCTTGGCATCCACTTTATACTCGTAGTTTGTAAAATTGTTATTGAAAAGGGCATCTATAAGATGATCTATGACTTCGGGTCCACGCACGCCTTCAAAAGGTGTATAATAGGCCTCCACAGCCCCGTGATGCTGGATGTATAATAGGTATATACCATGCCATGCATTATATAATATTTATATTTATGAATATAAACAAGTTTAAAATGTTTGTTTGTGTTTCAATCACGTAAAAACTACTGAACCGATAGCGATTAAACAGATGCAGATAGTTGGAGATAATTAAACCATAGGCTTTTTATCTCGATATTCTTAAGCGATATATTATGTCACGTATCAAGTAAAGGTACTCTATTTCAGTATTTTAGATCAAAAATATAAACAGAACTCATACATTTATTTGAAAGTCAAAGCTTTTTATTTACTTTTTCCTTGGATATTGACAGTTCTTTATTTACATTTTTGATCTAAAATTCTGAAACAGAGTAGTGACTATTGCTTGATAACGTCAAATTACCATGTTCTGCTAAACTTTAGCAGGACGTATGATCATAGGTAGGTACAGTTTCCTGAGATAAGACAACTATGTATAGGTAAGGTACGTATTAAAACACAAAGATATATTTTCAAAGTTTTATTGCAGATATATAAATACGTTGTCTTCCATTAAATAGCAAGTGGTAGGCACATGATTATAATTGACACAAAAGTCTTTGCAGTTCAAAATCTAAATCTGAACATTAAATTAATCAAAACGGGCAGAAAGACAAATGCCGTGATTTGGTTAATATGAGATCCACTGCAAGCATGTAGGCCGGGTCCAATGCAGGCAGCATACGCCATCAAATGCGGAATTTGACTCTGCTCGTAGAGACCAGAGAACATGGTATGTTGTGGTCCCCGAGCGAACACTGTCACGTCATCACCACCGTGCGTCTCCCACTCTATGGGCACGTCGACGTGAGTTTGCCATCTTAATTGATCTGTAATATAAACGGAATTTAGTAATTTACGTCTTTTATAGTCATGCGGGTTAGGCAACGCTTGACGCGGTTATTACTTGGATGGGTGACCGATAATGTGTATGTGGCCAAAATCCGAAGGCATTTTAAGCAGGTGGTCCCTGTTGTTATTTTTAATAGTAGTCGCTAGGTAAAGAAATCGAAATAAAGTGACTAATTATCGATTTGATATAAATGTAGATATTATGACCTTCCAACTTTTGTTGTAATAAAATATACTAGTAGGATAAGATATCATTTACAGGTATTATTGTAAAATATGGCTATAGGGTTGTGTTTGTACACACGAATAAGATAAAACAAAGAATATAATGATCGGTCGTTGTAAGAGATGCAAGGACTTTATTTACATAATATACTTACTGATATCATCCTCTAAAGTGACATCAGGCCTAATTCCGTTGACATGTGTTCTGTGAGGCAGTTCACCGGACGGGCCGTTGGTGTAGGAAAGCGTCATGTAGGGTACTCCATCTGACGCTTTGTACTTGGTGGATGATCCAAGGATATCGTGTCCCCGAGGACTATAGCCGTTAAATGTCATCACGTGGGAGTGATCTGAAGTGACTACGATCAATGTGTCTTCTTCGTGAACTAGCTCCGTAGCCTTTTCCACCGCTTTACTGAATTCGATAGTCTCATCCAGAGCTAAAAGAACGTAGTTGTCGTGATGCGCGTGATCAATTCGACCCCCTTCTACGAAAAGGAAGAAGCCTTTCTCGTTGCGACTCAGCGACTTGATAGCTACTTCGGTGAGTTCAGCAAGTGTAGGTTCAGTCTCTGAATCTCCTTCCATATGGTATGGCATATGATCACCCTCAAATAGACCGAGCAAGTATTCTGGCAAATTCTCCGAAGCTTGCATCAACTGGTTTCGGTTGGAGACGTAAGCGTAACTCAAGTTACGATTTGCTTTGTCGGTCTGCCATTCTTGGATTAGGTTTCGGTTATCAGTACGGCGCCCCTGGGTACCCTCTTCGTCGTACATCGTATCTGGTAACAATTCTCGTCTGCCTCCACCTAAAATAACCTAAGAAAGAAACTTAGTTAGCTTTTGCAGAAATACCTACTTCCTATAGCAATAAATAATTAGGAAAGAAGGCCCACCTTGAATCGTTTTGCAGGATCCATGTTTACAAGTTGATCTGCGATATCAGGACAGTCATTAGTGTTATGTCCAAGTTGCTGAACAAAAAAGTTATTTTCCCAAGTTCGGTTCGCAATCTTAGCGTATGTTCCAGCGGGCGAAGCATGAGTTATACGAGTCGTGGTCACTATACCTGGATATTATAAAAAGGGCATTACAAAGAATCAATCAAAGTCGTACAAACAAATTACTTAGGCTATTTCTCAATCAACTCACCGACATCGCGCCCATCTTCAAGTGCCCATTCGGCAATTGATTTGACATGAGTGGCAGAGTCCATAGAGCCCTGGCAGTCGCTTAGTCTGACTGCAGCAGTCAGACCGATTGTTTCGTAGTTTGCTTTTACTCCACAAAGATAAGCGGTAGCAGTACACGCTGAATCGGGGACTTGTTGATCTGTGCAGTATGTCTGTGAACATAAATTAAGAAGCTCATCTTAGTTTTATTCATTAGGTTATTCAATTGTTTGTCAGAAAAAAAACCATTTCCAGTTGACAGCCGAAACTTACTTTAGACATACCAAGAGTAGGGAATGCCTCAAAGGAGAGCTGTGCTTCCTCGCCGGTGGCATGGTCACGCTGTCCGAGCAGCGTGCGTGCTGCAGCCTGTGTTGGGACTGACATGCCATCGCCAAGGAACATTATGACGTTCTTGGCCTTCTGATCCTTAATGGAGGCGCCGCGAGCAACTCGAGCCTTGATTCCTGCCTCGGCCTCATTGTACCAGAACTGTGACGTCGCCTCCCCAGGGTTGATTCGGCCTGCGTTGGTGGCCAACAGTTCCGGGTGATACCTATCAGCGCACGCCACGCTTAGGACGAGCACCAGCACTATTCTGCGCATGTTTTAGCTTCAAATGACCGACCCAATCTCGGTATTTATATTTTTTTACTCATATCTAATCACAAACTAAGTACTTAATCGGCAAAAATATTTATTTCATCAGTTATTTTTAAGGAAAATGCATCTGAAAATTGGGAAAACCCATTATCCCAGTGGTCAAACGGATAGTCAAACAAAATTGCCAACAGGAATTTTAGTAATGCTATTTGTAGGATAACAATTAGTATCGCAATCGTTATCAAAACTTTATTGAAGTGATGATCTATAAATATTTTTCCTTCCTATCTATTGGTTTTACATTATCTATTTTTAAAATAAGTAGATAGGTGAGCACTTTATCACGTAACTCATCAGATGGTACCTAGGTACCATCTGATGAGTTACGTGATGATGAGGTAGGTATGTGACGATTTGGCCTAAAATGCAAAATGGTTAATTGGATGTGTATGGGGCCCGGGTATGTATGGTCCCACTGGGTGTGTATGGGGCCTACTGGGGTATGAACGGGGCCCATATAATGTGTATGGGACTACTGGGGTGTGAATGGGTCCCACTTGGTTGTGTATGGGGTCCACTTGGTTGTGTATGGGGCCCACTACGACCTATGAGCCCAAGTAAACCTCACCTGCACACAGACAGGGGACACAGACATTCCCTACGGGGTTGGGAGATCAGACGGCAGTTGCTTCCGTAAAAGTCAAATTTAAGCCAAATCGTAAGCGGACTGTGGGCTCCCTAAAATCCTAAAGCTAAAGCTTTCCTAAAAGATAACCTGTTGATTGGTTCAGAAACCAAAAGGTTGGAAGGCTGTTGAATGAGTTCTGAACTCTATTTATTAATGGCTACAGCAGCCTACGTAACTGAATACGAACAAGTCAACTTGGCGATACAACGATCGGTAAATGGTGCCAAGTCTGGGGCAGGGGCAATATAAAGCATGTGTAGCATGTACCGAATTCACTCGATTTACTGGACTGATCTAAACGAAAGGAACGATGAACGAACGGACGAACGACGGACGGACGAACGAATCGAACGAACGGACGGTATATGGATACCATTTCTTAATAGATGACGTAGATTCAAACTGTCTGTCTATAGATTATGTCTTATTATGACCGGCTTGTCAATTATTATTATAAGCATCCATATGTTTTTCGCATAAAAATTACGGACCCTATTATTATGGCCACTGATTAATAAAATATGCTGGATATTATGAATAGATACCCTAAGTAAAGTTTAGATGGACGTGTGGAGTTCTAAGATCTTACTTGGAGCTCACATCATTATACCTCCATCCGTAATGATACTTTATAACACATTTGCTCGTAAAGGGCCTCTTATTTCACCAATTTCAATATCGTAATGTATGTCATTACGTACTTGTGCGTAATCGTAAAGTAAAACGCACGAGTTTCTTTCTAATAAGGTAACACGTACGGTTTATCATGCTCCGTCTAAAACCAACGGTACTTTTTTAAATCTTAAGAAAAAAAAAGCAAAGAAAGCAAATCAAAAAGTTTTTATGTCAAAAAAGTGGTCAATATTTTATGAATAAAATTAACTTTGGGAGATAAAATATAAAAAATAAACATTTAATTCATTAATTTAATTCATTTTGACAGTAAATTACATCTGTAACAGAAACAAAAAAATATTAATTTACTTTATTAGTAATACTTTAACAAGTGATTAAAGATTTATTCGTTTAAGAAAGTCCGAGTTTTATTTATTTCCTCGCAAATGTGTTATAAAACGTCGTATGACATACGTGCGCTTTGATAATTACAGCCTCTGCTTTCTTGTAGCCCTCGCCTACGGCTCGGGCTAGCAATATCGCCTCGGCTGTAATTTTCAACTTACCGCACTTATATCATAATGTACTATTAAAACAGCATCCATAGAGTATGTCTATCACGGGGGTACCTAAGTAGTTAGGGGTAAGTTAAAATTAATGATACTAAACACGTGACTATCGTTATCAAATTTTATTGCAGATCTATAAATAAATATTTAATATTTAACATTGTCTAGGCACTAACATAATTATCAATAGGTACTTTGTAGCTTATGGTCGAAGTCTAAATATTAAACTAATCAAAACGGGCAAGAAGGCAAATATGGTGACTTGGTTAATATGAGCTGCACTGCAAGCATGAAGGCCTGGTCCGATGCAGGCAGCGTACGCCATCAGGTGAGCGATTTGACTCTGCTCGTAGAGTCCTGAGAACATGGTATGCTGCGGTCCGCGAGCGAACACAGCTACGTCATCACCACCGTGTGTCTCTGAGTCCAAGGGAGCGTCCACATGGGTACGCCATCTTAATTGCCCTGAAACATTTATTACAATTAGTACCTATTAAACCTACACCGTTTTTTTGAAAATGGGAAAAGGTCTTGCGACGGGGGTATGGTGGAGTTCCTTCCGCCCAAAGGATAATAAGACGCAGGGTAATAAAGTCGACAAAGAACCCTCGGTGTTCCATCAACAACTCTTTAGAAGTTCGCCGCGAACATGATCAGATCATAATGTGCTTAAAGATTCTCCGCGGGATTATTCCCCTGACTTAAACGCTATTCTTTGTAGATTGTTCTCCCCGGATAAATATAGGAAACACTGTCTTTTTGCAGTGCCGGCGTCATCCACTGTAAGCCATTCTAAATCTCCCATTCTGCGAAGCCTCAGGACCATTAACGCTCTCCTGGATGCAAGCCCCGAATGTGATGTGTTCGCAGATGAATGGAGATCAATATTGTCAGTGTGTTTGGAGTTTTGTGAGAGAAATGTGCGACCGACGACTGTAGTGTGAATGTTTTTCTGTCAATTAATGTAAATGATAACAATAATTGTATCGTGTTAACTGACAATAAATATATAAATAAATAAATAAATCAACAATCGTGATCCAACGGAGTACAATTGTGGTTGCGCTGGCCTCACAAGAGGCAGATGTGGGGATGATGATGTCCCAAAGGGACCCGACCATCAAGCAAGACGTAGCTTGCAATTTGCTATGGAAATTACACCTTTTTCTAGTCCATTTATTTTATGATTAAGTGCTTAAGTCTCGATTCGACAAAACATACATTTCAGGTCTTCACATCATTTGTAATCAGTTTAATTATTTTTGTAGTGTGTAGCATTAAGTAAAAAGAACTATTAAACATTATTTTTTTACAAGATGAATAAATATTCAAATGTCTCACATTCCTTCATTTGGGAACATCACGCCTGCAGAAGCGAGATAAACGTTATATACTCGTACTTAAATATAATCATGTAGGCAGGTACCTAATACTTACCGAAATCATCCTCTTTGGTTACATCTGGTCTGATTCCGTTGACATGTGCTCTGTGAGGCAGTTCTCCACCTGGACCGTTGGTATAGGACAGAGTCATGTACGGCACATTATCTGTGCCTAATTGATTAGATGCTCCAATAATACTGTGGCCTCGGGGACTATATCCATTGAAAGCCATCACATGGGCGTGATCTGATGTGACTACGATCAAAGTATCTTCCACAGGGAGCATATCCATGGCGGTAATTACAGCTTTGTGCATCTCTATGGTCTCATCCAGAGCTAAATGAACGTAGTTGTCGTGGTGAGCGTGATCGATTCGACCCCCTTCCACGAAGAGGAAGAAGCCGTTTTCGTTGCGCCTCAGTGATTTGATTGCAACTTCAGTGAGTTCAGCGAGTGTAGGTTCAGTCTCTGCATTACCTTCCATATGGTATCGCATATGGTCACCTTCAAATAAACCGAGCAGGTATTCTGGCAAGTTCTCCGAAGCTTGCATCAACTGGGTTCGGTTCCAGACGTATTGGTGGCTTAAGTCTCGACTTGCTTTGTCGTTCTCCCATTCTTGGATCAGGTTGCGGTTATCGGTACGGCGACCCCTGTAACCTTCTTCATCTTCCATCGTATCTGGTAATAATTCTCGTCTACCCCCACCCAAAATAACCTTAGAAAAAACATAAAGAAAGTCAGCAAATACAAAAATAAAACTATAAAGGCTAAGCCAAAAAAAAATTAAGATCCTACCTTGAATTTCTTTGCAGGATCCATAGTTACGAGTTGATCAGCAATATCGGGACAATCATTAGTGTTATGTCCCATTTGCTTAACAAAATGATCATTTTCCCAAGTTCGGTTCGCGGTCTTAGCGTATGCTCCAGCTGGCGAAGCATGTGTTATACGAGTCGTTGTCACTATACCTGAATATTATAAAAGTACGTTATAAAGTATAGACGAAAGGGCAAATAAACATATTACTTAGGCAATTTCACAGATCAACCCACCGACATCGCGTCCATCTTCAAGTGCCCATTCGGCAATTGATTTGACATGAGTAGAAGAGTCTGTTGAGGCCTGGCAGTCACTTCGTCTGACTTGCGCGGTGACGCCAATAGTGCCGTAGATTGCCTTTACGCCGCAAAGGTAAGCGGTAGCTGTGCAAGCAGAGTCAGGAATTTGTTGGTTGGTGCAGTATGTCTGTCAATAAAAATGTTTATTAATTAAAGCTTTCCTATTCCAGTTTGCTGTTTAACAATGTTTTGTAACATTAGAATAAAAATAACTTACTTTAGAAAGACCAACAGTAGGGAATGCCTCAAAAGAGAGCTGAGCTTCTTCGCCGGTAGCAAGGTTACGTTGACCAAGTAACGTGCGTGCGGCAGCCAAAGTTGGGATAGACATGCCATCGCCAATAAACATTATGACATTCTTGGCCTTCTGATCCTTGATGGAGGCGCCGCGAGCCACTCGAGCCTTGATCCCTGCCTCGGCCTCATTGTACCAGAACTGTGCCGTCTCCTCCCCAGGGTTTGTTCGACCTCCATTTGTCATCAACCGTTCCGGGTGATACCTATCTGCGCACACCACGCTCAGTATCAACGCCAAAACTATTCCGCGCATGGTTTGCCTTCAAACGACCGATCAATTATCTCTAGCTAGTATTTAAATATTTTTTCTTATCTAATCACAAAATAATCGGCTAATATCTTAGGCATTTATTTCTTTATTTTCTCAGATATAATGTACTTAAGGTAACTAAGTACCTACTAATTCAAAAGCGGGTTAATCCACGTAACTCCAAAAATTCGTCTAATTTTACTCCGCATTATTTCCTACGTAGGTATTCACTGCTTCGGTAAATAATATTTGATTAATATTTCTTAGCTAAAGTGGGTTTGCAAACATTTTTTAATTTTTATTGTGTTTGATTTGCTAGAATAAGTGTTTTATGAGTAATTTATCACTATTATAGCCAAGCACATGCAGGCCAACTACCAAACAATTTAGACAAGTGAAGATCGTAATAGGTAGAGAATTAAGTAATTTTTAAGTAAGTATAAGCGATAAAAAAAATGCATTGAGAGATTATGCTCTTCAAAACGTGTGATTTTGCTACATACTATCTGTGCTACAACTGCCAAAATTATTTGGAGTAAAAAAGTCATTTCCCTTTATCACTCCAAATCATTATTGTAGACTTGTAGAAAAGAGTAATCCCTACGAGCATATTTCTACAAGTAAATTAAATACCTTAAATCATTTTGTAGTCAAATAAATTATGTATCCTGTGGTCGAAGTGGAAACAATATATGAAGGGTAAATTTTGAGAACAATAGCTTTGGAGTTAAGGTGGAATAACCCAAGTAATCAAGTAGGCATGATTACCTACGGTAAACATACTTACATTCGCACACGACTTTTTAAAATAGATATAAGTAGTAAACTACATTGTTGTTGAACTACGATTCGTTGTTATTTCGATAAGATTGATAAAATCAATCAAATTGGATTGCTCATTTGACTAATTTAATCGATAAATTCCCAGTCACATACACACAATACTATTCAGTGTCTATGTATCTATACATACATAGGTACTGGATAGTATTGGGAGGTACCTACACGGCGCGAGCGCCGTGTACGCCGGGTACGGGTACTAACTTATTTTTAAGCTTATTCTATTAAATTTATTTTATTTCTGTAAACTAAGTATTAGAGATGGGCCGACTAGGGGTTCTGCCGGCTAGCAGACTAGCCGACTAGTCGGCAATGCAGATCATTATAATTCCCAGATATTTGGATTAATCATGACCACTCGGCGATTGTTAGTTTTTTTGGATAAATTTGCACTTCGAAAGCTGTAAGGAAACTTCCAAAAAATGTTTAAATGAAAATAAAAGTTCAGAGGCATAGTTATGACATTTTAGATGTTTGATGTTAAGATGATGTATGTAGGCTATGACGTGTTTTGTATACATTTTTCTGACTATCCACCTTCTTACTGAACTATTAATTTAATTAAATATTAGTTTTTTTTGCATAATTGTTAGTTGACGACTAGTCGGCATAATTTGCCGACTAGTCGGCACATGCCGACTAGTCGGCGACTAGTCGGCGCATCTCTACTAAGTATATTTTGTATGGGTTTATTGCCTTTAATAAAAACATTTATTATATTATTTTTATAAAATGCTACGGCTGAAGATGCGTTTCCAACGTGGTTTCCACCAACGATGTTGTGCGAACAACGATACAAAGTGGCCGGCCATTCTAACGTCCGGCCGGGGCACCTTCGGTTTCTCGCTATCCACCTTTACATGCTTCACGTTATATGTGACAAGATTTTATACCTAATGAGTACCTACGCACGCATATTATATTTTCAGTCTTAGGAAAATCGAATAACAAGTTATTACAAAAAAACAGATAGCGCCTGCTCAAAATGTAATAGCAAGTATTAACTTATTAAATTCGTTAGATCGCGCAACGTGGTATATAATACTTGCTAATACAGCAGGCGTGTAATTATTTTGTTGTAAAAAAAATAATAGTGCCTAGTAGTTCAGCACGGTATTTGTGCGATTTCAAAAAAACTTTTTACTGGCATTTCAGATTTACATAGTAGACGAGATTGGAAATCGGTATCGTCCTAAATTAAATAATCTTACACTAATAATATAAACGTGAAGTTTGTGTATGTACATTGTACAAGTGCCGGCAAACATCTCGAAAAAAATGGCGGATGCGCAGAAGTCGAGTCGCACGTCAAAGTACTACGCGAACTTACCTCTTTCACGTCATTATTTTTCAAGATATTTGCCCGGTACCTGTAAGCTTATGTAAGTAAACAAGTACGTTCCTCCTTCACGTAAAACTACTGAATTAATTGCGACGAAACTTAGTATGCAGATAACTGCAGACCTGGATAGGCCGATATTCCCCCGGGATCTGGACTTACGCGAGGGAAACCGCGGAGCGCCGCTTGTTATAATTTGGACAATTGAGGGGTTAATAAACGAGGAAAAATACAAAGTTTTGATATCACATCAAATTTAATTTTATCTTTTTTATAAATAGAAAAAATATACACTAAATAATACGGTGGATCTAGTGAAAACGCTTAAACAATAAAATTAGAACATTCAGTTGAGCAAATGCAAGCAGATTACAATTTTCAATGTTTAATTAATAATTTATAATTAAGTTTAATACACACTGGACAGCTATTGCTCGATTTCTGGTTAATTTTAACGACCGTTAAACACTTAGTTTCAGGACTTATTTATAGATGGCGTTAAAATCTTCATAATTTCATAAATTTTGAAACCCAATCAGTTTTAGAAATGTGATAGAAACCAAGCATAAGTGCAGTGTATAAACTCAGAACGAACCCTAAGC
Organism: Idaea biselata; assembly: GCA_958496205.1. Lineage (NCBI taxonomy): Eukaryota > Metazoa > Arthropoda > Insecta > Lepidoptera > Geometridae > Idaea > Idaea biselata. The sequence goes on from OY292404.1 coordinate 14,429,084, forward strand.
CCCAATATTGTACGCATCATCCAGTTACGACTGAGGTTACATCTGCGGTTGCATAGTGCCTATTACATATACTATGGCCCTGTACTATGGAACCGCAACCGAACCGCGGCCGCAACCGAACCGCGGCCGCAACCGCATAGTGCGTACACGGGTTAAATGGCGGAATGTTAGATCAAGTGCAAATAAATAAATTATATTACAACAATTGATTAATTAGATAGATAATCAGAAAATTAAAAATGTCATCATACGAATAAAAATAAACATGGTCTTAAAAAACTAGAATATAAATTCATAAATAAATACACCGTTATTAATTTATTACTATAGGAAATTCGAGCTTTGTATGGGTAGCGAGTTTTGAGGTAACCATTTCATTTGTATTTATTCAATCAATATCACACTTTTTTCATCTGTTTTACATCTTAAATTACAATATAAGGACTTTCCGATTCGGTAGTGAATCGTTAAGTACTAAGTAATACACGAACTTAAACACAGACCCTCTTACTTATAAACGATGACTAAGTTTATGTAACGTTTATCTTTTACTGTGACGTGAAGTTTCAAAGTTAACCGAAAGTGACAAACGTTACATAAGCTTAGTCATTGTTTATAAGTAAGGGGGAGAACACACAGACCGGGAAGCTTCCCGCGAAGTCTCCGCGGCCGGTCTTTGTGTGACATGTTTTATAGAAACATGTATATTACAAATATTCTATATGCTGGTAGTTTCCGGTATGTGTGTTCTTTGCTTTTTGCTTTTACAGGAATATTAGAGATAGGTTAGTGCGCGTAAAACATTATGACCGTTCCGAGAGGTGAGGCGCGAGTTGGAAACTGCGCAGGTTCAGTCGAGTACATGAGTGTAATCGAGAGTATGACTACACTCATGTATTCGCGTTCTATGCAGATCGCGCGTATATTCAGAGGGGTCATAAAGTTTTACGTGCACGTACAATACTGTCGGCGGATCTAGGCCCGTCTGAAGTTAGGCTTTCCGAAAATTGTTGTGGCCATATTCCCGCCATGAGCCAATGTAAATCAGCTCTAACTTTACAGATAGTACAACATGACACATCTTTTACAACATTAATATTTTCACCCGCATAAGTGCCGATCCCGCGGGAATATGGGGACAACAATTTTCGGAAAGCCTAACTTCAGACGGGCCTAGATCCGCCGACAATATTGTATGTAGCCTAAATAAAAGATGAGGGAATTTCTTTCCTCGTTTTTTTCGTATTTTAGTTCCGAATCGCTCGATAGATGACGCCGGTATGATATCCTTAAATCCCTTATTCCTTGTCAATAGATTGATACAAAAACCAAGGTATATTGACAACAAATATATAGGTAACTATGATGATGTTAAACAATATTGACAATGACGACATCAACATTTTGTCAAAACACGAAAATAAATTCGATTATTACTGGTTTAAGATATATCATGAAGTTTGTTTCAAATTGCTAGATCGTGCTGCCATCTATTGAGATAAAATGGAACTAGTAGTCGTGGTGGTATTCCCTCATTGGTATTTAAGGGCGTACGCTAAACAATACGGTCCATTTAAATCTGTACAACATGCAAAAAATCTTCAAAACTTAGTAGTAGTTAACTACCTAGAGGTAAGCTGTGGTTTATTAGCGTACGAAAAGGGCCCGCTAAAAACACTGTGCCGTGGTAGATTACACCTTTGCATAGGTATAGTTTACAAAGCATGGTGGCCTTATTTCAACGAGCAAAAGTATCGAAAGCCTGTTATTTTAACACTCCTAATTGCTATTAAATCCTAGTAAGGGACAGTATTGTGCGTATACTTCACACATCACCTTTAATAAGTACAAATCAATTAATATCTCAATCAATTTATATCTTCAATAATAGCTATATTATATTATAATCGACAAAATAGAATAACTAATATTTGTCCAGTATACAAGTCCCAAAGGAATAAAATTCTTATATTATACGAATCGGATACAAATTCATATTTTTTCGGATTAAGGCGGTTTAAAGTGATACTATAAATATGAATTTCGTCTTCGGCAGAAATATTGAAAAGCAATTTGTCCTTTTATTGGCAGATCTTTTCCAAAATCTGTACTTAAATAAAGACCCATTTCGTAAAATGTTAGCATTTCAGCCCTGTTAATTTATTTTGCATTTGAATACTAAAATAAATTGTATTAAAAAACGCAAGTATACACGACATTAGAGTAGACAATAATTAAATAACTGGAGAAAATAGTTTGCGACACTTTTTGTAGCCCATCTCGTCTACTCAGGAGTTCCATATCATTAGAGATTCAACGCAACGCTATCATTCACGGTGTCTACTCCATAGTAAATTAATCGAAATTTCCGAGACTACACAACCAATTTGCTTAGAAAATAACTCACCAAAGCACAATAACTTTATTGCATAAACGTTTTATCATTTTGGAAGAAATTCTATTTATGATTATTATTTTATATTTAAGCTCGGTCGGTTTGAACGAAGAATTTCGTACATTAACTCAGATATAGTGCTCGTATTGTATAGATAAAACGTCTCCACTATGCCTCAACATTTTTAGATTTAACTCAAAAATGGTTCAACATTTTTTGGAATTTAGCAGTTATGCTAAAGCTTTTGAAGTGTTAGTAATCTCTTACAAAATTACCAACAATCGCTGAACCATTTTCGAGAAAAATCAATCAATGCCGAAGCGTTTTTGAGACATTTTAGTTAAAGAATACGTATGGTTAACGTACGAAATTCTTCCTGCAAAGCGACCGAAGTATACTTATACAACTAACGTATTATTTTTATCACTAACATCTTGACTTTCGATTCGCTTTGGTGGCAGTTTTTGATAGTTTTTGTTTACAGTCTGAAAGCGAGCCGAGATATATGTTACACTATACATTTCTACATATCACAGTCCAGTGGGCGTTATACATCAGGTTTATGATACAAAGTTGTTAACAGGAGTCGTAAGGTGGCGCCACTAAAGATAATATAGTCGACTATTTACGCGTGGCCCATCTATCCAATTTCTGAAGATTTATAACCAAAGGTTAACACTAAAATCCTAAATGATTTTAATCCGCCATCTAATCGATAACTCTCGAAACTATTTTTTAAAAAAAAGTGGTCACGGCCACGGTTACAAATCTATAGAAAACTGACTTCCGCGGAATAAAAGATTGGATAGGATTAGTACATGCAATAAACCACGCTTTTAAAATTTTACAGCAAAGTTACAATGAAAAATTGCAGCATATCGCACATAGCCCAATCTAGCCACAATATAAGCAAATAGGCTTCTGTTATGATGACCAGATAATGGTTTCTTAGCATATCTAGGTATCCTTTTGTGTGACCAGAACTAATATTTTTATGACCAGAAACAAATAGCTATAGATTATTTCGCAATGTACGGTTTATTATTTGGTCACATTAAAAAACTTTAATTTTCTTCTAATAGCGCCATCTACACTCTGTAGTTAAAACGATCTGGGGCTCTCACTAACAATTTGGCTGGATATTTATTGTATTACAACTTCATTAGCCACAATTAACTACTAAATTACTACCGGCGAAGACAACGCAATCTTACAGCGGCGCTCTCATTGGTTGATTTCAAGCACGTAATAGACATTGACCAATAGGAGGCCTGCTTTCGATCCACCTAAACCGCCAATCAGTAACGCGAATTAGCGAGTCTAACTGATTTGTTAACCAACGGTATTAGGCAATTTTCACACCAATAAAATCCTATAGGAAAACAGCGATGTGAAGGTAGGCATATACCGTTTGCTAACAACTGAGCTAGGGGTGTTGCGATTGAGATCGCGTATTCGGTCTGCCGGCAGGAGGTTTATAATTAATAACAATTTATAGCCATCAAGGCAGTGAAATATTCCATAACTATTCTAAGGTTAAGTAGTTTAAATACTAAGTATAATTGTCAGTAAGTAATAGTATTTTTATCTGAGGAAGATACGTTTTATGTTTAGTAAAGTAAGTTAAAATTAGAAATACGCTGTAAATGTTTACGTATACTAATACGTAGAACAAAATTGACATCTAAATTGGTCAGGCGGTTAAAACATGCAAGTATTTTTAGGGTTGAATTTTTAATCTACAGATAAACGATATCTATCGTATAAAATAAAACACTACCACCTTAAAAAGTTAGATTTCTTTTATTTATTTTTTAAGTGTTTTCTACGCTTGGTAGTCCGGTTTTTTTAAGAAATGCTTTCAAAAATTTTAACCCGACAGGACTGGAACCTGCAACCTTTACATTCCGCGTACTGCGCTAGCCAATTGCGCCAGAGGTGTTCGTTCTGTCGTGATAAAATTTTGGACTGCATCTCTTTCTGGATCTCATCACGCTTGCGACTGAGGCACGTAACGACATTTTCGGTTTTGATGGCGTGGTCTTTATTACTTAGCATTGTTTTCAATGCTCAACGTTTCGAGACCTTTTTAGAGATTTCTTCATCAGGATTGTCAGTTCAATTTCAATCAAACATCGCGAAAACAGAACAATAATCTTTTTAGATATCTTTATAAATTATTGCGAGGTTTTTATACGGTGGTGTTACATTTTATCGGACAGATATCTTGCATCTAGAGACTGGAAAATTAGCCCTTAATTCAATATGTCACGGGTCACTCCGTCAGATAAAATTACTATTATTCAATTAATCAAATAACATTATGTACATTTTTATTAATTTATCAGTCAGGTCATACTCCTGAAGCCGATACGTATAACACGGTCAAAATATTCGTGAATCCAGCTAAATGACGTCACTTCGTTGATGTGTGCAGTAAGTCAACCAAATTAATGCAAAAACAGGCGTGTGCGCTGCGTTGTAAGGGATGTGTAAAGAGTGATAGTCTACCTACTCTTTCTCAATCTTTCTCCATTTTTATGAATTTAATTTCTATTCTAATTAGAAAAAGAAAAAAACAAATCGTAGGGGCATAGTCATGGCAGATATAGGTTTTGTAACTACTGAGGTTCACAAATATGTTGACCGAGTAACAAATGCTTCAGTGAATAAATGAAAGAAGCGAGTAAGCTCTGTATTTTAGAATTCTACTGCATTAAATAATTTAGTTAAAAAATAATTTACTTACACAAGGTATGTCACATACTTTACAACACACAAATAATTCGATATTTTATACAGTTCGACCACGGTTCCTGATCGGTGATGGGAGTGCTGAGTTTTTAGTTCCAATTTTATCCACCTGAACAGATAAAACGGTGGCGCTGTGATGCGGGATCTCTATATTCAACAAACGATCGTTTTATACGTTTGAGGTGTTACCTTTTGGTCAGCGATTAATCTAAGTCTAGTCTGAACAATGGGAAACACTCAAATCGTTACGAATGACGGTCGTTAAATAAAGAGATCCGGATAAGTAGGTGAGGTCATATTCATAATTAAATATTTTTTACCAAATGCAATTGAATAGGTTAAACTTTCTTTACCTAAGTGGGTTAAAAGCCTAAAAAACTTGTAATGGTTTAATATGAATATTAAAATAACCCCCTTCCTTAGAAAAGAAACGAAACGAAGAAAAAGAAAAAATAAAACTTTGTGACTATCCAGCACAGCACAAAGTTTATTTTTCGTGTCGGCCGTTTACGTAATCTGAGCTTAGTAACCGGTTAGGTACCTACAGTATAAAGTTAAATCTTATACGGTATCTTTATACGCACAGTTTAATAAAAACACAAAGCATGGCGTAACTATTCATAACTTATACACAGTTTAAAGTATAGAAGATACGTTAATATTCTAGAAGTCTAACTTTGTTTGTTTGTAAAATATATTTAATGAAAATGCATCTATAAAAAATGCAACCGCGGTAAAGATCGAACCCGCACCCGTTTGCCGGTCGGACGACCTAACCGCTAAAGTAAATAAATTCACTCGATGCACACGGTGAGACGCATGAAAAGTGACGGGACACGTGGAAACGGTGCAGAGAGTATTTCGATCTCTCTCCCACTCATAGGTATTATGCGCGGGCGCAACGCTGTGCATTCGATAAGTATCTAGCAACATCTTTAGTGATCTAACTTTACTATGATTAATGACCTGGCACAGCGAGTGAAAAATTGTACTTTAGTCCACGCGGTCGAACTCGACACTGAAATTGAGTACATGTAATTTACCTATAGTTTACAACATAGGTATGTACCTAATTCTCTTATGATTTATTCTGTGCCGCCTACCTTGTTCAGTTCTATTGACGTCACAGTAAATTTTGTTCCACACTCAAGTGTCAGTAGACCGCCTCTCATTTCTTCGCGTACTGGAGATACCGTGATATGATGGCGTTTAGTTCTTGCGGTAGCTTCATCCGATCGTGTTTCGTTGAATATGAATGGACTATTTTTAACAGCTGAAATGGAGCAATAACAAAATAAATATTGCAGAAGGTTGTACACATTACACAGCGTAATCTCTACTCTATTTTAGAATCTTAGATCAAAAATGTAACTGTCAATATCAAAAGGAAAAAGTAAATAAAGAGATGTCACTTTCAAATAAATGTAGGTAGGTATGAGATTTTTGTTCATATATTTGATCTAAGATTCTGAAATAGAATATAGACCAAACCAGACCTTGTACTATGGGTACCAGACAACCGATATTACCACATATTACTTATATTGTAAATACATACATAATTATGATACATATAGACAGGAACGAACGTTTATGTTTAGCATAAATACTTGTTCCCGGCGGGAATCGAACCCACAATCTTCTGCGTTGAAGCGCCCGACCCACCACAGAGGTCGTCAAAATGAGAAGCTATGAGAAACTAGCTACTATGAGAAAAAAAGCGCGCTCTTTTTCGTTAATTATAGACTACGATTTGACACATTTTCCTGAAGAAAAAAATGTCATAACATCAGTTAGTAGTAGAGATGGGCCGACTAGTCGGCAGGTGCCGACTAGTCGGTAAATTATGCCGACTAGTCGTCAACTAACAATTATGCAATAAAACCAATATTTAATTGAATTAATAGTAATAGTATTAAGAAGGTGGATAGTCAGAACAACGTACCTATACAAAACACGTCATACCCCACATACATCATCTTAACATCAAACATCTAAAATGTCATAACTATTATTGCACGACGTTACACACAGCGCAATCTAGCCCCAAACTAAGCACTAGGCTTGTACTATGGGTACTAGATAACGGATATACTAAATATAATACTTTTTTTTTTTTTTTGGAAATACATACATATATATAGAAAACACTGAATATCCCATGTCTTCGGACCGTGGTGAGTCCTAGGACATGTTGGTTTCCTCACGATGTTTTCCTTCACCGTAAGAACTATGCCTTGAATATCCATGAATATTTTTATTCCATCTTTTATTTTTATTTTAACATTTTTTGGAAGTTTCGTTACAGCTTTCGAAGTGCAAATTTATCCAAAAATACCAACAATCGCCGAGTAGTCATGATTAACCCAAATATCTGGGAATTATTATGATATGCATTGCCGACTAGTCGGCCGACTAGTCGGCAATTTTGAAACCGACTAGTCGGCTAGTCTGCTAGTCGGCAGAACCCCTAGTCGGCCCATCTCTAGTTAGTAGTCTATAATTTAACTACAGCGCCATCTAGCATCAAACTAAACGACTAGCTTTGCAATACAGGTGCTAAATGAAATATGTAGTTTAAAGATTTGTAAATTACCTGTGAATGTAAATCTAATAATGGTTCCAGTCCAATAGTTCTCAGCACCTTAGCGTTCTTAAATACAATGTTATCTAACTCAGTCTTATTTATCAGTACTTTCTCACTCTCTGAAACAAAAGTTACAAAACATTATGAACCTTCAATAACATAATATAAACTCGTAGCGGGTGAAACCGTGGGGCGCAGCTAATCTATACTAATATGTATGTATTTTTCGGGTAATCTCTGAAACCCTTAGGCCGATTTAAAAAAAATCTTTAAGCAATAGACAGCTACATTATCAAGGAGTAACATAGGCTGCTTTTGATCCCGATATTCCCACGGGACCGGGACTTACGCGGGTGATACCGCGGGAATCTGTTAGTAATAAATATGAAAGAAGAAGAATTATAAGTGATTTTGCTATACCTGTGCCAGAGGCTTCATGGCCTGAATTTCTTTTCTTTGGTGATGCTTTTGGGGGAGACCTCTCAACTGACTTCGCTCGACTGCAAATGTCACAAAAATAAATTATGTAATTACAATCATAATTATTAAAAAAAATACTCTGGGCCCTCCATAAGACCCATCAGTGGGAGAAAAAGCTACACCACTCTTATTTTTCTAGATCTACATTTTTTTTCTCGTGCTCGTATGCTACTACTGCAGACGCGGTGAGGTAAATAGAGTATAGTCAGGTAAGATCGGATAAGGGCGTATGACTCAAATAGGGGAAAATCGGTTATATTGGACCACTTTTTACTTAAACCTAAATATTTCATATACGACAGGACTAATACTAATAAATGAATATCCACTAGCAAGGGAGTTATTTTGGCTACCTATGACAGGAAAATCAGTTCCATTTATTTACTTTAACATGGAGATAAATGACATTTTGCAGCGGACTGTCATTTGGTACGATTTAGCCGACTAGGCGGTTAAATTGTACCACTAAGTATTTTAATCGTACCACAGACAGAAATTTCTTATCATTGAATAAAATAACAGAAAATTCTATTTGTTTCTATTTATTTACGTGTTTTCCGGTTGCCTAACATTGTTGTAAGTGTCTTTTCTTAAATTTGCCTTACAAGCCATTTCACCAATTCACCAAAGAATGACTGGTACGATTTAGCAAACTAGGTCATTTTAAAATAAAAAGGATAAACATCAATAATCTAGTATGAAACTGTACTAGAATCATGCATACGGTGTGTTTATAGCTTACCTTTTTTACAAGTTATTGGCTTAGGAACGATTAATATTTAATATTAATATTTACATTATTATTTATTTACTTACGGTGAAGGAAAACATCGTGAGGAAACCGACATGTCCTAGGACTCACCACGGTCCGAAGGCATGGGATATTCAGTGTTTTCTATGTATCATATGTATGTATTTACAAAAAAAAAGTATAATATGTAGTATATCCGTTGTCTAGTACCCATAGTACAAGCCTAGTGCTTAGTTTGGGGCTAGATTGCGCTGTGTGGAACGTCGTGCAATATTTATTTATTTATTATTACAATATTTAATATTTACATGGTTAATGTACATTCACTGGCACTAAAACATATTTTACCACATCACGCGCACCTTTGTCAACAAATTGTTTTTACAAATGGTGGACTGCGGGTGATTAGCGTGGGGGCACACTTTGGCATTACCAGTTTAGATAAAAATACCCATTTAGTAGGAAATTCAGAAGTGGTACGATTTAATTGGCAGTACGATATAACCGACTTTCTCCTATATCCCAAAAGGTGTGATATTTTTTAGTGTTAGTCACGGTGTTCACAAGAGCAATTCACCCCGCACCGATTTAATAATAATAATAAAACAATCTATTTCAGGCAACCAAGGCCCATAAATACATACCTTATAGACTAACATACATATTTTATATAATAATTGAAATGTGTTAATAATAGCTAAAGACTATGTTAGTGGCACTTTCACGTAATTTGGATTAGATGATTAGATTAGATTGGAGTGATTAGATTTGTAGTAGCCAGCAGTTGCAATGTCATCTATTTTGGGAGATATTTAAGTCATACGGTCTTTCTCCGTATCCGATCTTACCTGACTATACTCTATAAGAAATTTTTGTTAAAATGTTACCTTTCCATCTGATGTTTATTATCAGCTACATTGAGGACCGCGTCGGTTTCGTCTTGTGGCCTTCGCAGCGGCGCGTCGTCATCCGAGCCCGAAGACGAGGTCACATCGCCGTTGGGCAGCGGAGTCGACGTTATGGGCTTGTTCTCTTTGGATTCCTCGTCCGTTATGCTTATACCGAGAGTTTGGTCTTTAAATGAGCTCTGTTTTAGAAAAAAAAAGTGATTTACATACGTTAATTAATTTAGCTTTCTTTTTTAAAAAAAAAATTTATTTTACTTTAGTACCCGGCGGGACTCGAACCCATGATTACTGGTATTCCGTTCCAGCCTTATTAATAAACGTGGAGTAAAGTCGAAGTAGTGAGAACATGCTTTAACAAAAGTGGTAAAGTTACTCCAACCCTAATCCGCGTTTATTAATACGGCTATATAACGTTTTTAATTAATTTGTACAAAATTGCTATAGGGATGCCGCAAATATGTCTATGTTGTAAAGGCTGCTTATAATGCATTTGCAAATTTCACGGCGTGGCATAGGTGACATAGGTGGACGAACGCGAAGTCGCTTGGTCATGAGGACTGAGAAATGCGGCTTCGAGTTCCGCGTTGCGAGACCCTTGTTCAAAATATATTTTAAGTTAAGATTTTCCATAATGTAAAATGCATTTAAGCTAAGGACACATTTTTTTGCCATAGAAAAGAACTGCAATTCTTAAGAACGTGGCGACTGTTACCATTTCCATACAAACTTAATACCAAAATAAATTATGAAAAATTTAGTTTTCTACCTTAATATCGATATTATTCGGATTAAGATTTTACTTTTAAAGGGTCCCCATCACAAGGTTTTCCAAAATATTCATGCGAAATGAAATAAAACGGAGAAACATTTTTTCATTGAAAAATGTAGGCCATAATAATGGGCAGATATAGGTTTTATGGGATAAACATATTTGCTGTAATGTCTTTATCCAGAGAGGAAACGGTCGACTACGTTTTTATGGATAAGGAATAGGTAGACTGTCTTCTAGATCACATCGTCACATACCATCTGGAAAATTGCACTTAAGGACGAGGCGACTCTTACCATTTCCATACAAACTTAATACCAAAATAAATTATGAAATATTTAGTTTTCTACCTTAATATCGATATTAATCGGATTAAGATTTTACTTTTAAAGGGTCCCCATCACAAGGTTTTCCAAAATATTCATTCGAAATGAAATAAAACGGAGAAACACTTTTTTCCTTTTCCAGCGTAAACTACTTTACATTTACATCTCATTTGTTTTATATTATTCCCAGTAAAAAGTAATTTACGCTGTAAAAATGAAAAAAATGTTTCTCCGTTTTATTTCACTTCGAATGAATATTTTGGGAAACCTTGTGGTGGGGACCCTATAAAAGTAAAATCTTAATCCGAATAATATCGATATTAAGGTAGAAAACTAAATTTTTCATAATTTATTTTGGTCAGTCGCCGCGTTCTTAAGTGTGATTTAAATTAATGTTAAAATTTACCTTATGCGCTGTCTTCTGCCGTTTGACCACCAATCCCTTAGACCAGGGGTTCATCCGTCTCCTCTTACGTTTCGATGAACTAGTTTCACTTTTGTCCCCATTCTGTGGTGTCCGAGGCGATTTTGTCTCGTTCATAGATGTGCCGCCTACCGCTGGTAATAAATAAACAAATAAAAATTGCAGGATGTTGCACACAGCGCAACCTAGCCCCAAACCACCGAGTATCTAATCCTACAGAGCAACAGCATCATACAATACTGCACTACATGCGCAGCTATGTGTACGTGACCTCTCTTACCGACAGTGTGACGACAGGTACACGTACGTGAGCCGAGAGGCTCTTCGGGCGGCCTCGGCCAACCCGAGCGGCTCTTTGGGAGGCCTCGGCATACCCGAGCGGCTAAGCGGTGAAATGCGCGCTTTTATGAAGCTGTTACTCTGCAAGATTATAACTTGGTCCCCGAACTGACAGCCGTATCCACAAACGACCCTACGCTTGGACTCAGCTATTGTCACATTTCCGCACTCTCACAAGAGCAAGACTTTAGCTTTAAAGCAGGTCGATTGTAAATACGTTTCAAAGACAAAGTTTATGTTATTAGCTCATTTATCCTGTAAGAAAAGGACTCACCTAAATTGGAAGCCGTGAATATAAAGTCTGGTAGATCAGGGTCCAACTCGGTTCCTTTCTCCTGTCTCCGCTTAGCAATCTCTTGACATTCCACCTCGAAATCACTATCCATTTCAACGTCGATAAGCGCGTGGGCGTGGTCGCGGAGAGAACACGCCTCGTGACGGATCTGCTTGTCTGATGACGTTCTAGAGGAGATAATAACGACTAATATTATATATCTACATGTAGTTATATTGTTTGCCGTGTATCCCCGGCATATAATAGGGTTACCACATCTCTTCCCGTGGGTGTCGTAAAAGGCGACTAAGGGATTTAGGGGGGACTAGCAAAACTTAAGTTCTCCCCACGCGGTGGCGGATAAACTGCTTGGTCCCTAGACGGGTTGGTGTCAGGCAGGCGGCCTGACACCAACACATATCCTGCGTAATAGCTGCATATGAGGCTTCTCGTTATTCCGAGTTAGAAAAAAAAAAGTTTATTTTTCACATTTTATCAAGTTGAAAAATAAACTTTTAATAAACCACACAAGAAGTGGGAGCTCCTCTGTTAAGTTCATAAAACTTGGGTTAGAGGAGTGTAGAGGTGTTAGAGGACTCTTTGTTGCGGTTCGTAACTTACAAACAATGTAATACGGCACTAATAATAGGTAAGTAGGTGTGTAGGTACTTATTCTAATAAACATTTCGCTATAAAAACGTAGCATAAATACATTTACATAAATATATTTTACTTTAATTAAAGTTCATAGGTACTAGGTAATATTATTGTGTTTTTTTTTGAGAGTAGGTAAGTACTTAATTATAAAATTTGATATGTTAATTGCGATCGAATCAAATCACATCCGTCAATAAATAAACAACAATCTAATCTAAAGTAAAGTTAAAGATTAAAATGTTAAAGCAAATTTCACACAGAATTTATTTAGAATTATGAACTCACCTATCCGGATTATACTCCAACGCGTTAGCGCATATTAGATCAATATCGTCGAGGAACTCTTTGGCGCAATTGTATTTATGCATGTCGACTTTAGTCATCATTGTTTCCAAGTCCATCGGCTGTTTTACTATGTCTAAATAGTCGGTCACCTGAAAAGTTATGAAAGCGTTGGGGATTCACATAATTTTTGAACTCTATTTTGGAATACCGGAACGACTTTAATGTCTTGTCACACTAGCGGTTAGCGAGCGGGTAACTTACTTACCATAGTGTGAGTGAGTGTTATGTCTGTGTATGGTTTTGTACCGCCCTGCCGTGAACCCGCTCGCAAACCGCCCGTACGATAAGAAGAACGTACGACATTTAAGAATGTGTTGCAGCTTACTTGCATGATTATCCAGTTAGTTATCAGCGTATTTAAACTCTGCCATTCAATTAATGGACTAGGCTAATGATTCGGATCAATTTATTCGATAGATAAGTTTTTCATCCGATCAAAGTAGCCGTTTCCAAGCCTGGCCACTTTTTTTATATTTTCAAAAACGGAGATAAATATTTATCTTTATAATACATACCTCTTCCAAATCAACAGGTTTAGTGAACTTATAGAAACGTCGATTAGAAGCTAACTTCCTGCAGATGTCGCGCAAAAATATCCTCAGTTCGCGCAATTTGTAGTCCTCCTTGCGCTTGCGACGGTACTTCTCTTCGGGACGCTCTTGTGGAGGCGGCGGGGGCGGGGCTAAAACCAATCAGAGAGGATGTTGTTTTGGGCACTCAAAACAACCCAGCGGGAATCGCACCCGCAACCTTCTGCACTGTAGTCGGGCCTAATAAGCTAAATAAGTTATAATAAATAAATAAATATTGCACGACGTTACACACAGCGCAATCTAGCCCCAAACTAAGCACTAGGCTTGTACTATGGGTACTAGACAACGGATATACTACATATTATACTTTTTTTTTGTAAATACATACATATTATGATACACAGAAAACACTGAATATCCCATCTCTTCGGACCGTGGTGAGTCCTAGGACATGTTGGTTTCCTCACGATGTGTTTCCTTCACCGTAAGAGCGATGTTATTAGCGCACATACCTTTTTTCTTAAAGAAAAAGACATTGGTGCGCGGTCGATCTGGATTCGAACCCACGACTCTCAGAATGAAAGCCGGGGTATATACCACTAGACCAACACCGCTCAATAATAAATGATATATCTGTTGTTAACTCTGACAGCAGTCGTTAAGTCAAGTAAGAGACCTAAGGGTGATCTGGCAATTCTAAAACTAGATAAGACACACCACTACACGAAAAGAAGAACAATTTTATGAGCTTTACAAGTTACTAACCTCTCGGTAGCGGCGGAGGCGGTTCACCGTTGTCGAGTGGCTGCGGTTCCAACATCGCCTCGGCAACGATCGGCTTCAGGAACGCGATCACTTCGGAAGTGTTCGGCTCTCGCATGCGATACACGCAGTCTTTGTAGATCGGGAACAGTTCTTGCAGCTGTAACAACAAAGTTTTAGTTAAAGATTTTGTCTATGTGATCTAAATGTAGTAGCATGTTAGAAGTTCTTAGCACAAAGCGTCTCGGTTAGAAATTGGCCTCATTAATAAATTACTAGTAACTTGCGGTTATTGCAATCTTTTGTGTGACTATATTATATTCCACAATATCTCGTCATAAAATAGAGGGCTGCGTGGTGGCCAGCAGTAGCGCCCGAGGGCCCGCCGCGGCGCTACGCCACAGCTGTAGCAACAGCGCCGCGCCGCCGCCACAGAGTGTACACGTACCTCTCGCGGCAGTAGATGGTGTTCTAACTGCGTGGTGGCCAGCAGTAGCGCCCGAGGGCCCGCCGCGGCGCTACGCCACAGCTGTAGCAACAGCGCCGCGCCGCCGCCACAGAGTGTACACGTACCTCTCGCGGCAGTAGATGGTGTTCTAACTGCGTGGTGGCCAGCAGTAGCGCCCGAGGGCCCGCCGCGGCGCTACGCCACAGCTGTAGCAACAGCGCCGCGCCGCCGCCACAGAGTGTACACGTACCTCTCGCGGCAGTAGATGGTGTTCTAACTGCGTGGTGGCCAGCAGTAGCGCCCGAGGGCCCGCCGCGCCGCTACGCCACAGCTGTAGCAACAGCGCCGCGCCGCCGCCACAGAGTGTACACGTACCTCTCGCGGCAGTAGATGGTGTTCTAACTGCGTGGTGGCCAGCAGTAGCGCCCGAGGGCCCGCCGCGGCGCTACGCCACAGCTGTAGCAACAGCGCCGCGCCGCCGCCACAGAGTGTACACGTACCTCTCGCGGCAGTAGATGGTGTTCTAACTGCGTGGTGGCCAGCAGTAGCGCCCGAGGGCCCGCCGCGCCGCTACGCCACAGCTGTAGCAACAGCGCCGCGCCGCCGCCACAGAGTGTACACGTACCTCTCGCGGCAGTAGATGGTGTTCTAACTGCGTGGTGGCCAGCAGTAGCGCCCGAGGGCCCGCCGCGGCGCTACGCCACAGCTGTAGCAACAGCGCCGCGCCGCCGCCACAGAGTGTACACGTACCTCTCGCGGCAGTAGATGGTGTTCTAACTGCGTGGTGGCCAGCAGTAGCGCCCGAGGGCCCGCCGCGCCGCTACGCCACAGCTGTAGCAACAGCGCCGCGCCGCCGCCACAGAGTGTACACGTACCTCTCGCGGCAGTAGATGGTGTTCTAACTGCGTGGTGGCCAGCAGTAGCGCCCGAGGGCCCGCCGCGGCGCTACGCCACAGCTGTAGCAACAGCGCCGCGCCGCCGCCACAGAGTGTACACGTACCTCTCGCGGCAGTAGATGGTGTTCTAACTGCGTGGTGGCCAGCAGTAGCGCCCGAGGGCCCGCCGCGGCGCTACGCCACAGCTGTAGCAACAGCGCCGCGCCGCCGCCACAGAGTGTACACGTACCTCTCGCGGCAGTAGATGGTGTTCTAACTGCGTGGTGGCCAGCAGTAGCGCCCGAGGGCCCGCCGCGGCGCTACGCCACAGCTGTAGCAACAGCGCCGCGCCGCCGCCACAGAGTGTACACGTACCTCTCGCGGCAGTAGATGGTGTTCTAACTGCGTGGTGGCCAGCAGTAGCGCCCGAGGGCCCGCCGCGGCGCTACGCCACAGCTGTAGCAACAGCGCCGCGCCGCCGCCACAGAGTGTACACGTACCTCTCGCGGCAGTAGATGGTGTTCTAACTGCGTGGTGGCCAGCAGTAGCGCCCGAGGGCCCGCCGCGCCGCTACGCCACAGCTGTAGCAACAGCGCCGCGCCGCCGCCACAGAGTGTACACGTACCTCTCGCGGCAGTAGATGGTGTTCTAACTGCGTGGTGGCCAGCAGTAGCGCCCGAGGGCCCGCCGCGGCGCTACGCCACAGCTGTAGCAACAGCGCCGCGCCGCCGCCACAGAGTGTACACGTACCTCTCGCGGCAGTAGATGGTGTTCTAACTGCGTGGTGGCCAGCAGTAGCGCCCGAGGGCCCGCCGCGGCGCTACGCCACAGCTGTAGCAACAGCGCCGCGCCGCCGCCACAGAGTGTACACGTACCTCTCGCGGCAGTAGATGGTGTTCTAACTGCGTGGTGGCCAGCAGTAGCGCCCGAGGGCCCGCCGCGCCGCTACGCCACAGCTGTAGCAACAGCGCCGCGCCGCCGCCACAGAGAGCACTCCAAACGCATTCCACGTCACGGATGAATAGAATGCACGCTCGTTCACTTCGACGGCATTCGCTGAACACCTGGTAAAAGATGGTTTTATAGCTACGGGAATGTTTTAACTTTAATTGTCATTGGTTTTATCTAGAAGAAAATGAGAAAAATTCGCGTTCAAATTTTTCACGGGCGGCCGCAAGTCCTTGCTCCGAGCGGTGAAAATTATGAAGCGTATCAATCCTTGGTTTGTTTACGATTAAGGCTCGGTTTAAACGCCATCTATCTAACGCTAGAAGAAACCACTTTCTTTTTATTTATTTAATTAAAACTTCTTATAACACCAATTACATTAATGAATCAGAATTAATAATACGAGTATAATCAATAAAATTATCAATTAAACAACACAATACATACTTTAAACACATAAAAACACTCAACTATAACAACTCACAAAACCGCAAACACACCGACATCAAGACTGACCATTCATCCACAAACACATCTGTATCGGGGTTATAAGCCGCGCAAGTTGATATTGCGATGGAACCTTGTCACAATAACACCTGCGTGACGTCATTCGTTGCACAAAAGTACAGATAGCAAAAAAAATTTAATAAAAAGTAAATAAGCTAGGGTTATGGGTTTATTTGTAGTAGCGAGACGGCAGTTTATGACCATAGGTATATTTCTAAGAAATTTCGGGACCATTAGTTTTGTATGCTGCTTATAAAAAAACAATGATTACACCCATAAGTACATAATAATTATATTGTTGATGTAAATATTTCTTAATTAATGTCTGGGTTATGTGGTAAATAATTATAAATTATATTATTTACCTTGCGAACGGTACCGACGGTGCACGTCGACTACGTCACCAAGATGGCCGCCAATCGCAATATCAACTTGCGCGGCTTATACAGTTCAGGAGAGGAGAGTTAACTTTCCAGTTAACTCATTTTACCGTAAGACATCGCTATATTCAATTTCTAAATATATCTTAATTTGTTAGAAACTCTTAGTTACCGATATAACTGCTTGCTCCTGTGTGAAGGTGTTGGTCCCATGCAAGGCGGGCAGGCTGAGCTCCTTCACGTAGCACGTCTCGAGCCGGTGCCGCGCTAGCAGCGCCGGCGCCACCACCGTGTCGCCGCACGCGCCCGATATCAGCATCACACTCGGTGATAACGGGGTTGAATCTTGTCTGGGGAGAAAGTACTAAAATAAGTATATTTTTAACCCCCGACGGACAAAGAGGGGTGTTATAAGCTTGACGTGTCTGTCTTCCTGTGTGTGTATCTGTCTGTGGCATCGTAGCTCACGAACGGATGAACCGATTTCAATGTAGTTTTTAGAGTTTTCTTCTGTTTTCGCGATGTTGGATTTAATATGTTGATTGTCGATCTTGATGACAAGACCTGCAAAGGTCTCAAAACGTTAGCATTGAAACACTACGCCATTAAAACCGAAAATGAGTTCAAGTTTTTCTTTAGAGAAAAAAAGATACTAAATTGACTGATTGCCAAAATAATAATGACCAAAATATTGTTTGAAGTGACTCCCAACACACAACATGACAAACAAGTTGTAGATTTTGGTGTATGGATAGCGAGATGGTACTAACTTAAGTGGAACTAGGCAGGACATAATTGTCTGTGACAAGCAATTACACGCGATAATGACATGTGAAATACTAGGGTCATGGAGTGGTGGCCCGCGACAGCTTAACTGTGGAATTTTGTACAGTGGTGGGCAGGTATTAAGAAGTGAGGCTGAGACTTCGGTTATGGATGTTATCCTATAAGCCACTTGGGCAGAAAATAGTTGTCATATAAAATAGGTACTAACTTAGAAAGTAGTTGTCACATAAAATAGGTACTAACTTAGAAAGTAGTTGTCATATAAAATAGGTACTAACTTGTGATTTTCGACGTTCAACAGACTATCCATGATGTTAGCAGCGCGGTCGAACTGCGCCTGTAGTAATGGTTCCACGTAAGGCGACAATCGCTTGGCAGGTGGAGGGGAAGTTCTGGCTCCAGCCGCTACTAAACCACGTTTGGCTTCGAGTAAATCTTCTTTTGTTACTTCTACCTACAAGTTTAAGGTCGTTTTTAGAGTCATGTATTTTATATTCTTTCTTTATTACTTTTAAGAGGACAGTCTCCATTCTCTTTCTCCATACAAACATAGTCGACGTTTTCCTTCCTGGATAAAGACATTAGAGCAAATATGTTTAAGCCATAAAACCTATATCTGTCATGACTATGCATCTACCTATTGATTTTTTTTATTTTTGATTTTTTGTATTTTTTATTACTATTCTAATAAGAAAATGAGAAAAATCAAAAGGTAGGGGGGGCATAGTCATGCATGACAGATATAGGTTTTATGGCATAAACATATTTGCTCTAATGTCTTTATCCAGGGAGGAAAACGTCGACTACGTTTGTATGGAAAAAGAGAATGGAGACTGTCCTCTTAATAAAGGATGAGAGGACAAGAAGTCTGTAAGTATTTGGAAGCAAGTTAATTAATAAAATACACTCCATAAACATTTTTTACACTATTTTTTTGGGATACTTACGTTTTTGGTATCAATTAAGAGTGCATGTTCACTATCATAAACTTGTGGGTAAACCCTTCTCAAAGCCTTCAATACTGCTTCTGAACATAACGCTTTTAAATCAGAACCTGTAACAAAAGAGGGTTATGTTCAACATAAAAAGAAGGTTGTCTATACTACAGCATATAAACATCGGAGGGGCGCTCCCATAGAAACCGCGTCCCTCAAAATCCCACATTGAATAGTTTTATAGTACAACTAGCTGACCCGGCAAACGTTGTTTTGCCTTATAAATTATAGATAGTAGCCGATTCTCAGACCTACTGAATACGTATACAAAATCTCATAAAAATCGGTCAAACCGTTTCGGAGGAGTACGGTAACTAACACTGTGACATGGAAATTTTATATATTAGATATAAAATAGATATAAAATTTCACTAACGACTGCTATCAGTGGGGTGATTTTGAATCCATTAAAATGAACTGTCAAATTAGGAATACAAAATCGGAAAACGATGAAACATAAAACATTTCTATTGTTTCAATCCAAATTACAGTTGCACCATTTTTACGGAATCAACTAGCAGCAGAAAAAACAACCGGGAACACCTGCTTAACATGCCTTCCGAAGCACAGAGAAGCTCAAACTTGCCACACATTATTAGTCACCCACGACTATACAAGATCGACGGACACAGCTAAGCCAATGAGCTTTTCAAGAGCTAGTAACAAATACTAACCCCCATACCCCGCCGTCAGATCAGCGATACCATCCAAGGTGTCTGCATCAGGTTGAGGTACCCAGTCCTTAGTGTAGATGTGTAGGATGTCCCGGCGGGCCGCGGCCGGCGGCGACGCGAAGTGCAACTCGCGGTCGAAGCGTCCCGCGCGACGCAACGCCGGGTCAACTGCGTCGAGACGATTCGTCGCTCCTATTATTACCACTTCGCCTCTGAAATAGATAATATTTTTTAAGGAAATGTCCTTTATAATTTAATACGCCTTAGTTCAGATACATTGAAAACACAGAACAGATATGTAACAGTCAAAGAGGAAAAGTATTCATTTGAAAGTATTAATTGTTAGATTTTTCAAGAAGAAATGTATTATCAAAAAATCTCCCATGACAGGATTCAAACCTGTGCCCCTAGCTTACCGGGCGGGCACACGGGAACCCACGTGATTTGGTGAAATATTTCTAGTAAAAATGCCTTGAGCAATAAAAACAAAGAAACATAAGTAATAATTGTTTACAAAAAAACATAACCTAGGGGCAGCTTGTGGTATGGTGACTGACCTGTCACAGAGACCATCCATCTCTGCCAGCAGAGTCCCCACGACGCTGGTGTGAACCTGCTCCTGCCTCACGCTGCGCACCGGCGCCAGCGCATCGATCTCGTCGAAGAAGATTATTGACGGCTTCATTTTGTTAGCCTGCAAACAGGGATTAGGTACAACCCTTGATCTCAACTCAATCTTAACAATAGATATGATATCAGAACGTTACAAACAGCCAGTGTGGTAACATTGCCACAAACTTAATAATGTTTTGACGATTTCGAGTTTGTGGAAAACAGCCCGACAAACAAATACAACCACAAGAAGCTCATAGAGTGTATTTTTCTATAATCATTTAATCATGCTAAAAAAAGACAGGGTTTAATTGAAAGTATCAACTTAACTTCAAAGTACCTAATCCTATTCAACTAATAGATACTAAAATAAGTACTACAAACAATAAACAAATATGTTTATCATGTTTATCATTTCTTTATTTAGTTCAATATTTCAACAATAATTGCGACTGGCTTGTTCAGAAAACTGAAGATACGAGATGGGATTTAAACAACCATGGTAATATAAAACTGTATAATAAACGTACCTGTTGAAACAACAGCTTCAAATGCCTCTCGCTCTCACCAACCCATTTCTTCAAACAATCCGCCCCCTTTCTCATAAAGAATGCCACTTTCCTTCCGCCGATCAAACTGCATTCATTGGCCAGAGCTCGTGCTAGTAACGTCTTGCCAGTGCCCGGGGGCCCGTGGAATAGGACCCCCTTGGCTGGTCGTGTGTTGAACTTCTTGAAGAGGTCTGGATACATCAGTGGGAATAGGACCATCTCTCGGAGACATTTTATGTGCTCATCTAGGCCTCCCACCTGTTAATCAAGGGTATTTTGTTTAGATTAGGTTTCAACTATAAATCCATACTAATATTATGAAGCTGAAGAGTTTGTTTGCATTCTCAGTAAACATGATAATCTCAGGAACCGCTAGTCTGATTTGAAAAATTATTTCACTAACAGAAAGCTACATTATCGAGGAGTACCACCACTTACTTTTGATCCCGATATTCCCACAGGATCAGGACTTACGTGGGTGAAACCGCGGGACCGCAGCTAGTCGGGGATCAACTGCTTAACCTAGTTACTTAACCTGCACGATCATTCGAGATTCAGCAGATGCAGCTAGGCCAATCAGCGCTTGGACTAGAGAGACTAGTATTTACTTACTGATGAAAACCGAACACTCCCATCAACTTCAACGGGCTGTATGTCCCTCAAAGCTCGATCATCTTTCTTGTCATCTGTGATTTTGCCCTTCGACTTCTGTCTGCCTTTCGTCTTGTTTTTCATAGACACGTTTAAGTCTTCCTCGGTGTCTGAACTAGACATGCTTGTGCTACTGCTGCTTGATGGTGATTGAGCTAAAATTATTATGAACACATTTATAATATGCTGCTAATATTATAAATGTGAGAGTTTGTGTGTAAGTAACTAAACAAACTGTAAACCGTAGCCCTGGGGCCTAATTGAATAAATAAATAATAAATAAATTGCCATTGCAATTTAAACTAGCGAGGCTTCGGCCGCGGCTTGTTACCACCCATTAATTTGGTCTAAATCGTAGCGTGAAGCGGACTGCAAGACGTGTTCGGATACGATGGCCGATGCAACCACTAAAGAAGACGGGTTGGATGTTGTGCCACTGAAGTCTTCTTTCTTCTAGATGATCGTGTAACCTAACCTAACCATCATATGAGATTTTGTGGTCAAGGGCTCATCTATCGTGTGTAAAAAATCACAGAACCGGTTGTGATGAAACTTGGTATACAGATTGCTAGAGATCTGGAATAGCACATAGTTTATTCATTCAGATATTCATAGATAATTTTGAATCGTTAGTCATCTAGTGTGTCGTCGGATATTGAAACGAACTTACGGGGGTGAAACCGCGGCGCGGGGCGCAGCGAGTATTATTATACAACTTGCAACAACGTGTTTTGAGGATGATACTTACATCTGATTGTCTTCCGCCGCAAAATTTTCGGCTTTCTTTCACGTAAACTATATGGTTTTTTTCTGATTGTAAAGGTTTTAGCTGCAAACAGGAAAATAAGCGTTATTCTAACATTTTATAGAAAACAAAAACAGTGAAACCATTACTTATAGACCCCTTACTTATAAACAGCTGCATAAACTATGTATCGTTTGTCTTTTACTGTGACATGAAGTTTCAAAGTTTACAGACAGAGACAAACGTTACATAAAATTAGTATCGTTTATAAGTAAGAGTTAAGAGATCACAAGTCGCCCTAAGGAGACTCTTTAACTTGCTATTTTTAGGTAAACCTCATTCAAAATTGGCTAAGCCATACCTCTCCCCCGAGTTTCTGGATGTGAAATTTGTACAAAAGCAGGTTTCTGTTTGCGAGTCCGTTTCGAACGACGAGGTTGGTTCGACGTGAGCCTACTCAGTGTTATCTCGCTACCCGATTCCGTTGATGATGATTCTGATACTAAAACACAATGAAAACAAAAATAAATACTACCTAACTTCCACGGTAGCAAACCGTCTTTTTCTAATTTTTAATCAACGGTGGGAATTTGACCACTAAATTATTAAGTAACGATATGGTCTAATATATAGCATGCTTACCTAGAAGATAAGAAACCGAAAGTGGGACAAATTTTGACCCGAATACTGGCTGCAGCAGCCTGTTTATCGCAACAAGGACTGCTACATACAAAAATCAAAATAAAATGCTCGAAACTGAGTTGCATTCTTGTAAATAAAAAGAATTGCCGTTGCATTTACCCTCATTTACCTATGATATAAGCACCACTGATTTAGAATTTACGCTGAAATTAACTACAATTGGCTTAGATTCAATAGCTTAAAATTTAAAAACATAAATAATTTTGTTATGTACAAAATAAACAATTCTAAAATAATCAAAATTAATCAATGAAAAGTCAGATTGACAAAATTTTGATGGTGAAATAAATGATAGACAAGACATATTCTTGTCATAAATAAAAAAATCATCAAAAAGCATGGATAAGTATTTAAATTGTTGAGGATTGTTGTATTAATATGGCTTAATTCGACCAAACTAGAATAAGCAATAAATAACAATTCTAAATATAAATAGTAATTATCTTGATTGAACAGCTAGTCTCTCAAACAAATGACGATTTAAAAAAGACAGTTTTATTTGAGAATATTAGACCTGGATGAGAGATAACAGAGAGAGGTAGTCATCTAATGGGATGACGCCTGCTACCCCCCCTGAAAATGGGTAACGCAGCGTCCTACGTAGACGATTGGATGCGAATGCGATTGCGATCCGATCCGATCCGGTGCGGTGCGGTGTGACGCGGCGACTCTGTCCTACGTGCGCGCGTGTCGGCGGCGCGGCGTCGCTAGGGTTGCCAACAGTTTTTTAAAAAAATATAGTATTTGTGGCTAAAAAATATAGTACGACCCAAAAAAATATAGTACAAAAATTAGAGCGGTGTTTTGTAGAATATTTCGAAAAAAATACGTATTTTTTGGACTTAATCTTTTTGAAATTAAAGACATTTTTCGGTTTGAATCGCGTGGTTTTTATTACTTTTAGCATTGTTACAACGCTCAACGTTTTGAGACCTTTCCAGGTCTCTTCTTTGGAAAGGTCTCGAAACGTTGAGCGTTGTAACAATGCTAAAAGTAATAAAAACCACGCGATTCAAACCGAAAAATGTCTTTAATTTCAATACAACATCGCGAAAACAGAAGAAGAATCTATCTTAAACTTTTTTTCACACTTTCAAATAGGTACTCTTTCTTTCTTGAATATAAAAAAAAATGTTCCCGACATTCAATCTTTAAATTATGAGCACCTTTTTTATGGCTTTTCCTTTTTTCCCTCTACATACTCGTAGAAAACAGTCCTCTGTAAATGCAGAGAGGAGGAATTTATAAAAGAAACAACTTTTTACAAATTATGCCAGAAATATAGTATTTTTGCGTACTATACGTGCTTTCAAAAATATATAGTACGCTGAGCTGAAATATAGTACAATACTATATATTATAGTACGGTTGGCAACCTTAGGCATCGCATCTAGTTCGGACGTAAATGTCAAGTCGACAGATCGCGTTCGCATCAATTCGTGCCGCGTCGTACGCACGTAGGCCACTTCAATGGCTATCGACTGTTTGTTTTTTCCGCACCGCATCGGATCGGATCGCGTTCGCATCCACGTATCCACGTAGTACGCTGCGTAAGTAGCCGATGGCAGATGAATTAGAGGGGAAAAAAAAAAAAAAAGAAGTTTTATGTGTATTTCCGCAACTACAGGAGTATAGCCTATAGACTTTTTGCGTGACTTTAAACAGTGGGTTTGCTCACAATGTTTTCCTTTACCGTAGCACCAATAGCGAAGTTAATAGCGCACATTAATCTTTCTTAAAGACATTGGTGCGCGGTCGCCAGGATTCGAAACCACCACCTTCGGAATGAAAGTCGCGGTATCTACTACTATACCAACATCACTCTATTATGAATTGATCACGATATAATGACGATTTACGCGCAGAATAATTGCTATTTGTTGTTTATTCTAGTTTGGTTGAATCAAACCTAAATGGTAGACTACTCACTTGTTTCTTGTTGTCTGTCATCCTTTTTGGTTTTCTTTGCTTTCCCTCGTTTTGGTCTTGCTGGAGTTTGATTACTGAAAAGTATTACAGATTAGTAAACTCATAGTTCTGTTATAAACTCACTCAAGTTTCATTGGTATCAGTTGGGAAATACGACCGGCAGAGGATAACTAACATCCATACACATAAACATACTGCCAGACAAAAGCAAATTATGCCAGTCATGAAGGAGAGACGTTTGCTTGCTTCACTCACTCGGTCAATTATCATTCTTCTTCTTAGTTATTGGCTTCCACTTGCTATAAAGCCGCGATTGTGCCAATAATTGTTAGGTATATATCATGTGTCCAAATTCGACGGTTTATTTTACGGTAGAGAGGTTACCTTCTCCCCGATTCAGTTGTTGCCAAGAATGTACACTTTTGGATTTTTTTTGTGACCTTCGTAATAGTTCAAATAAATACAGTGCAATCCTTACCTCTCACTATCCTGTGTCACATTCTGCTCTATCTCATTTTTAGGTTCTTCTTTGACATCTTCCTCCATTTTATCTTCTTCTTTCTTAGTCTCATCTGGCTGTTTCTTCTCAATTACTGTCTGATTGATTGTCTCATTGTCTGAGTCAGATTCATCCTAAAATATTACGATAGTCAAGTCCTACTAGTTAAATTGCAGAAGTGTTCTGCTTAATAATTTTTTAATGAATTCCCACGTTTTCACATGGTTGTTCAGTTTTATAACTACAACTATTATACTAAGTTGTCGAACATACCATAATAATTTTCTTGCTGTTATTATTAAACCTCGCCGACGTCCTTCTCTGTCGGGAGAGTTGTGTGTCTTCATCTGTGATTGCTGGTGGTAAATTTGCAGTCTGAAATGATTAAATGTTATGTTAAATATATACTTATAAATTCAAAATCCTGCCTGTTTCACTGACTGACTGACTGACCTATATTTTAATGCACAGCCTAAACCTTTGGGCTTTTATATTTATTTTGCGTAAAAGAAACATGGAATATGGTTGAGACATCACTTCTAGTACTAATACCTCAATGGACCATGCCCGATTATAGTTATTATATACAAAACAAGTGAAACTTACAATTTTCTTCCCCGACACTCTGGCTTCATCTCCGGATGAGAACTCATCAGAAGAACTTGACCCTTGAAAGCCGTACAAGTCAGGGTAGCCTCTGACTTTCAACTCGTTAGTAATCCAGCTCTCATTGAAGTTGTGATGCAGTAGTTTGCGTTTGCGGCAGCTACGACGAACATCTGATTGATAAACAGAAAAAAGGGAAATGTTACTATTGTAATCCCTCGGTTTTGTTTAGTCTAAAGAAAAATGTCACATTCGGCAGGGATTCAAAACCATGACCTTAGAAATGGAAATCTTCCACTAGACCAACACAGCTCTGGCTTTAGTTTTGTATTCTTTTATTCTATTCTAGATGCATTTAGTCATCCATCATTCAATGGATAGATTGCATACTCTTGGAAGTGCGCTTAACTAAGTAAATGTACATTGATCATACCGACAGCAAATAAATTTGGCACTATTTTTACGGTCGGATGCCTGCCTCATACTATACTCCTTGGGAGCAAGTAGTTTACCCGCCACCGCGCAGGGAAATCTCCAGATTCGCTAGTATCTCCCATCTCCCTAAGTCGCCTTTTACGACGCTTATGGGTAGAGATACTGCCGTGTATGTAACCCCTATTACTTACTTACTTCCAGCAGGGGACGCCGCGAGCCGGGCGGGTGATCTGCCCTTCCATGAGGGCCATTTCACCCAATTCCCCTATCCCTCCCTTGGGGAGGCCGAGGGACGCCCGGCAATCACGGCTTTCTGTCGAACCTACCTGTCTCTTTACAGAACCTTACAATCTGCTCCACCTTCAGATTTTCGATGTCCTGTGCTTCTAGTAAATCTGTTCCCATGTTTTCCCATCGTATTAGTGAGTACATGGGACATTCGGCGAGCAAGTGGAAGCTGGTTTCCTCTGTCTCCATGCATTCTGGCCAAGTGGGATCTGTTTTCACGCCTATGAGTGTCAAATGTCTGTTCAGTCGGCAGTGTCCTGTTATTATTTCTATAACAAGTCTCATGTTATCTCTTGTGAGTTTTAACAGTCGACTGGTTTTCTTTGAGTCTAGCCCTTTGATGAATATCTTCGACTGTCTCATGACAGGTGAGGATGTCCATCTCCTATTTGTTTCCGCTGTTATGCTTCGGCTGATTGCACCCTTCGTGATTTTGAGGGCAATTGGCAGCCTGGGTTCAGGACCCATCTGGTTCTCATCGGCTCCCTTCCTAGCCAGTTCGTCTGCTATCTCATTACCTGTGTTGCCCTCGTGTCCAGGTACCCAGGCAAGTGTAACATCGATTATTCTGGATAGTTCCTCTAGTCTTTTCTTGCATTCCTTGACCAATGCTGATGTTGTTTCTGTCTTACCGAGCGCCTTCAGTGCCGCCTGGCTGTCACTGTAAATTGTGGCCTTGCCTGTGTCTTTTAGGTGGCCTACCATTTCAGCACATTCCATTATGGCGTACATTTCTGATTGGAAGACGCTGGCGTACTTACCTAAGGATATTGTTCTATTTATCTCTGTTCCGTTTTCGCATATGATATGGATACCGGCGCCAGAGAGCTTTGTTGTCTCTTTCCGGGAGCCGTCTGTATAGCAGACTGTGCCTGCACTATCCAGCCTCCAGTTGTCTCTTTGGCCTATGTGAATTCTGTATTTCTTATCAAAGGTCCTTGTCATTATTTGTTAGAACCATTGATAATTTGTCTTCGTAGTACTTGCTGATCTTGGCGTGGCCTTCGTCATAGAAGTTGCCAGTCCATTGACCAGTGCTTCTTAGTTTGAACCATTGTTCTATAGCTCTCCTTTTTATTTCTAGGTCTATGGGGTTCAATCCTAGAATGATCTCTAGCGTGGCTGTGGGTGTTGTTCTCATCGCGCCAGTGGTTAGGAGAGCGGCTAGTCTTTGGACCTTGTCCAGTTCTTGTTTATTCTTACCTGCGCTGGCTGAGTGCCACCATACTAGGGCGCCGTGTACTATTCTCGGTAGGATTATCGCCTGATATATCCACAGCACCATAGCTGGTTTAATTCCCCAGCTTCTACCTATTGCTCTTTTGCACTGCATCATGGCCATTTTCGCCTTTGAGCATGTGTTCATTATGTGTGTCTTGAAGCTTAGTTTGTTGTCCAGTGTAATACCTAGATATTTGACCTCATTCACCACCTCTATCTTGGTTATCTAGTTTTACTGGTTCAATCCATCCTAGTTTTCTCTTTTTGGTGAATAGAACTAGTTTGGTTTTGTCAGGGTTTAGGTTTAGGCCTTTGCTCCTGCACCATTTTAGTGCTGCTTTCAGTCCCCTGTTCATTATGTTACACATAGTGCTTAGGACTTTACCTGTTATTAGGAGCACACCGTCGTCAGAGTAAACCTGTGTGTAGATGTGCATCCTGTTTATCTTGTCTACTAGTTCATCTATCAGTAGGAACCATAGCAGTGGCGATAGGCATCCCCCTTGTGGGAATCCTCTTTTTGCCACCACCCTGCATGTATTGCCTGCCAGCTCCGCTTGTATCAGTCGGTGTTTTAACATGTTTTTAATCCACCCTGATATGTCTTTATTAATGCCTTCTCTGTTCAGACTTTCTTCTATCGAGGCCGGGGTGGCCCTATCGAATGCCCCCTCGACGTCGAAGAAGCATCCTAGCGCGTATTCTTTGTTGTTTAGCGATCTCTGTACTCTATTTACCAGGTTATACCCCTATACTAATGTATGTAACCCCTATACTATGCCGGGGTACACCGCAATAAACAATAATTATATGCAGACAAAGAATCTCTCCATCATCATTGAAAAAGTCAAATAAAGATAAAGACAAAACCGACAAAATAGAGTCCATGTTTCAAGAATTGGCTAAAAATACAAAGAACTGTTAGAAACACATACCATAGGAATTAGGCGGGAACCATGCGGTTATATTTCCAGCTTCGTCGTAAATAATTGACGACGACTCCGACATACGCGGTACAAACGTATCACAATCGTCCCACAGCATGTTCGGTTATATTTGAGTACAGTTTATTTTAAAATATCGATAAAATCAAAGAAATTATAGATTTATGCGTACGCGCAACTCCATCCTTCGCTAATCGGGACGGACGGACAGCTGGTTCAATTTGACGTTTTTACGTGAACTGACATTGACAGCTACATAATAAAGACAGATTCGTGTAAGCGGTAGAGTTGCTAGTTCAAAATTTTAGCAATTTGATATAAAATTATTGCTAGTAAAAATAAAAACTATACTCAAAATAGTTTATAAAAATCCTAGGTTACCAAGACTAAATTGGAATTTTCTTGCACTGTGTGGAAGCTGTAAATCTACATTGTAGTCAATAACACTTGGTAATACTTAATATACAAATAGCTTAAGTGCGTATACAGAAAGAAAGCTGGAAACTTATAAGCGCTCACAAGCGCTTGTCAGCGCTTATAAGTTTCCAGCTTTCTTTCTGTATACGGCCCAAGACTTGAATAGGCTACTTTTGATCCCAATATTTCTGCGGGATCGAAACAAATAATGTGATCGAAAAAATAATATGTTCACTCACTTTCTTGAATTGGTTTATCTTCGCTGTCCTCCACATAGTTCTTTCGTGGCCCACGTCTGTGGCGAAGGCTTATGCTTTTGGTACTCAAGTTAGTAGAGTCATTCCCTTCAGCAAAGAATACTCTCATACCTCTTGAACTGAAAATTTATTACCAGTTAGCATTGACAAAAACCTTTAGAACTTAAGTGTTAACAATGACAAGTTTTGTGGTCTGAGATTCTGTCAGAACCTCTTATATAGAAGCCTATAGCTTAGTTTATGGAGCCAGATCATGCTGTGTCATGCCGTTTATTAAGGAAAAACTTACCGCCTGGGATATTTTTCAGGTTCAGTATCACTCTCATTAAATACAATTCGTGGCATCTTGAGTGTTCGGCGCCGACGACTATCTGCTCAACATAAAATGTAGCAAATGAATACGAATTCACTGACAGTATCATTAAGATTTAAGAAGTAATAACTTACATTTAGAGGGCCAGTGCTGTATCTTACGAGTAACCTTGTATTGGCTACTTCTTAGCTCTCGTTGACTCCAGTTTGCCTACAAACATAATTTTTATAAGTACTTATGATATTTCTATCTATAATTGAAAACCCACACAATTGTTTCTACAATAGTCCATGCTCAAAGTCAGAAAAGCCTGGGTACTTGTGTACTAATGTGGAATAGCAGAACATCAAATGCAACATCTAATAAATACTTAGTTTGTGAATGAGTTTCTATTTGCAAACCTCACAATAAAACATATTTTTACCTTGGAAGTAAAATATAGGCCCTTACTTCTGTAATACCTTACAGAAAATTGCAATAATTGTCAGTGTTCTTACAATTCAGTTATTGATTTTCAATTAGGGTGAAGGCAAAAACATTACATATTTAACAAGGGAGTTTCATTTGAAGGATAATACATGAAAGCCAATATGTTCAAGTTTATGGCAAAGTAAGTAAATACTGTAGAAAAACCCATCAGTGAAATACATAATCATTGCATTTCAATAGAAACTCATTAAAACTGCCTCTGACATCAATATCTAAGCCATCTTGTGTAAAACCTTCACAACACAAGTAGATAGGTAGATAGACAACTCAGGGTCAGTAAAGGGCATTCTATATAAATGAAATATAGCTGGCTAGCTCACTCACATACTGTATGACTTCTAAAATAACTAAAAGCACATGCAGAGTACGTGCAATGTCTAGTAAAGAGGTAGGCACTGAAGAATTTAGGACAGGAAGTTACATTTTCAGGTTTGTATTTAAAGCAAGAGCTCCAGGCCAGCTTTATTGTTAAAAAATCTTACTGGATATTTCACCTTTTCGTCCGACACGCTGCCCACGTCGTTTATATTGTAATTGCCATCATCTACCTCCCCATTTTCTCCGTTACTACGACGGGTTTTCACCATTGCTGTTACAATTTTCTATCTTCCCATTCGATCAAAATTAAACGTTCCACTACCAGGTAATAGTGAATTATACACTAACAAATGAATAGTAATTAACGAACGCTACGTTGTACAGTTAAATTATGAAATAACACGGCCCCCTGTCGTTACAAAGGACGAGCCCTACCAACCGCACATGTCGCTATGGATGGATCGCCATGTTTGCTTGCACAATGGATTTAGTTTCATCCAAACTCGTTTGGAATCAGATTTATTGACTCACCAATTATGAACCAAAGTTTTCATTGAATCTTTATAACTGAATTTTGATACAAAAACTCTACATCTAAAAACCGACTGAAATGATTTTTCGATCAATGCATGAAATTCAGAAAATCACGAACTCAACGAAGTTGTTTGACAACTGTCAAAAATTCTCCCGCAAGCTTTGACATTTTGGAAATTCAAAATCAAGGCTTTCCAATTTGTATGTTGTTTAGCATAGCGAACATGAGACGATTTTTCTTTTTTGAAATAATTACTTTTATAAGAAAGAAATATACTTGTGACGTAAAATTAAAGATCTATGTTGTTGTGTTTCTAAAAAATATATTTTATTTTTAACCTATGTGTAACCGTTAAAAAAGTACATACATATAAAAAGGTGGAATTACTGATTAACTGAATGCCTCAAATACTGTAAAACTAAGTGAACCATTTATTCTCAATCAAAGCAGTTGTCAATTTGTCAATGTCAAGTTTTTAAGATTCTCGCGGAATAAAAAATAATTGATCAGCGGATTTTACGTTATGTAAATAATAGTTATTTTAGAATCAAATGACAAAAAAGGAATAGCAGTACTAGCAGGAATAGCAGACGAACTGTTACGTTTGGAAAAAAATTCCATGTCAAAATAAAGAAACATTACTTCAATTTCTGCCCATTTTTTTTCAACAACAGTTTAATCATACACTATGTCTCAAAAACCAGACGAACCTTCGTCTCCCTCTGACGAACAAGATGTGAAACAGAAACACGAAGAAGAGGATGAGATATCAGCTCGCATGACGGCTTCATATAGCGAAATATCATTTCACTCCGACCAAGGGCCCAGTGAGGAACCTGAAAAAGCTGCTGGACCATCGCGCCCCTACAACCTTCCTTCTGAGAACAGGAGCAACAAGTTCCCCCTAGATATGGACGGTCACGTGCGATACGAAGGAGATATGACACATTATGTTGCAGACGACCTAGAATTCAAAATCAAATTGTCTAGTCCAGTCACAAAGAGAGGTGAAACACCAGTATTCGGCAGTTCTAATGCCTCTCGCTCCAGTACGCCATCAGGAAAGCTATACAGACAAATATTAGCACCTCAAATAGGCCAGATAGATATCACAGTACTAAATGACCTGGAATATGAAGCTCAAAAGATTGCCCAGTCTGTAGATAATTTGATTGAAAACTTATCAAGCATACTACATTCAAATTCTTCTCTCACTGCAGAGAATATGGATGTTTACAAAGATGCTGTGGGTAAAACGTGTGATGCTATGGATAACAATATTAAAAGTATGTACACAATATTGGCTAAGGGGGAAGAGGTATCGCAAGCCATGATTCCTGTTCAAGCACAAGCAGCAAGGATAGCTGAAATCAAACGATTACTACAAGTTTTTGAGAACAATTTCTAATTCATAGCTCAGATTCATAAGTAAACTTCAATAAGTATTAGTCATTAATTGTAAAACTATTCTACAAAGCTTTAATAAAACATGATAATAGGGATGTTGCATCTAATTCATTTCTCAAATCGTTCTAAAGAACAGCAGCATTTTCATGCAGCACAAAATCTGATGGTAAACCATCAGATTTAGTGCTGCATGAAAATGGAAAGGGCTCAAAATTAGTTACCATAGTAGGTACAAAATTAAACAAGGTTAAACTCTGTGATTTACCACACCCTGCAACTCAAAACAGTCTGTAGTAAGGATTCATAGTGGTGCAATGAATGGGCTGTGTTCATGCCAGCCAAACTTCTTTTGTAGGAAGACAGCTTTTGTTTTGCATGTTATCCGTGTCAGTCCCACAATAACATTTTATAGATATACTTACGTATTAAGTTAGGATAAAATAGCATAGGACATTGTGTGGCGGTACTAGAGCAGCGTCTTGCATCTAGTTATGAGACTTCGGACTCTACATCGGATGTTCGAACTGGAAGCTGTTACCCTACACCGAATCTTTCATAAAACTTTTAACTGTTATAATGAAACGTCAAAATGACATAAATAAAATGTTGCTATGATAAAAAAAAGCAACAATTTTGTAATTAAAATTAATCGTTCATGGATAAGCTCGACGAATACAACCTATGACAGATGTACAATGGACTACTATTACTACATCGGACTCAGTATTAAACCCCTAGCCAGAAATATACCCAAATCATTCTATTTAAAAAGTAAAACTCGTATACGACGCGACGAAGACGACGAACGCGACGCGACGACGACGGTATCGTCGCTCCAGGTTTATAAAATAAACAGCTTTTTTTTAACTTTTTAATTCTAGGTAGTTCTGGCAACAACGACAGTCCCTCAATTAGTCAATTCTCGATTTCGCATCGACCGATGTGGTTGTTGTTGTAAAACTTGGAGTATTTTTAAAACAAAATGTAAATTGAATTATTATCATGAATGTTAGCTTTGCTTTAAGATCAACTGAGTTATTGTTGGTCTATTGACCATTAATATTTAAGCTCTCACACGAATATAACGTAAAATGGGTGACGTTTTAAGCTTATTTTCTGTGATAATAATGAAACTTAAATCTAAGTTCAACGAGAGCAAAATATATTTTCATTATGATCTTCCTTGGGAGAAACTAAAGGCGGTGAAATGGATGAACGACAGAGCTGCTCCAAACAAGGCTTATGTGCCAACTATGGTGAGTGAGTACCTACTATAAATAGATAAGTACCTAGATGAATTTATTTTTGTTCCCATTTATAAATCTAGTTGCTAAGCTAAATTACATTGTTGTAAATAAATGTACAAACGTGTACTTAGAATTCGTCGATGCTATGAACTGTTTTAATTTTCTCAAAAAAACTCTCATGACCATCTTTTATTCTTAATTTTTATATTATGTTAGTATGTAATACCTACACAGTAGGTACCCATAAAAAGAAACTTAACAAGCAAATAATAGGTACCTATGTAAATAAAAAATACAATGTAAGTCACTTCTAACTCATATTTAGAAGAGTTATTTTTTTTTGTTTGCTTGTTTCCTTCATTTTATAGGGTTTCATAGTCAACAAGAAACCCTTAGTTTTGTCACGTTCATCGGTCTGTCTGCAGCTTAGCTCAGAGATAGAAGCTTACTATGAAGATGTAGCTTTGCTTGAGTATTTTACTTTTTAAATTGTACTATGGACAATGTTGCCAATTCAGTAATATTTAGAGATAAGTATCACTTTTTAACTTACACAATTACCGTCAATCATTATGGAGTCCGTCCAATAAGTTCCAACTAGAGATGGGCTGACTAGGGGTTTAGCAGACTAGCTGACTAGTCGGTTCCAAAATTGCCGACTAGTCGTCAATGCAGATCTTTATAATTCCGAGATATTTGGGTTATCATGATCACTCGGCGATTGTTGCTATTTTTGGATAAATTTGCACTCCGAAAGCTTTAATTATACTTCCAAAAAATGGTTTAAATGAAAATAAATGGAAAAATAAATTGAACTGAGGCATTGATATTGCATTTTAGATGTTTAGAAGATGTATATGAGCTATGACGTGTTTTATTTACGTTTTTCTGACAACCCACCTTCTAAACTATACTTCTAATTAAATAAATATTGGTTTTATTGCATAATTGTTAGTTGACGACTAGTCGGCATAATTTGCCGTCGGCCCAGCTTTAGTTCCAACCCATCCACCTGCTGGCTGTACCGGCCTTCGTATCGGAACAGGGTCCGTTTGGTGCTACTACATTGGCCATGCCCGACCGTGGCTACACCCTCGCATTAAGAAAATAACGAGCTCGTCAATATAATGATTGTTTTGCTTACAGGTGGAGAATGTAGCGAATGTATGGACGCATGCGTTGTGCGTTGCGCCCGCGTCGCTGGGAGCGCGCGAGTTGCTCACAAGATCTGCGAACGCTCCGCAAGCGATCGCCGCTGTCGTCTACGGGCTGGCGCTGTGTCTGCTCTTCGCAGTCTCTACCACCTTCCACTCGGTCTGCTGCTGTAGATCTGATACGTAAGTAAGACGTCCCTACGTGACTTTCCTACCCTCTCTGCCTCGCTTTCTTAGAACTTAACCTTTTCCAAAAAGGATCCGAAACGAAGTAGATAATTTAATACATTCACAACCAGTGAAAGTTTAAGAAAAAAATATGTTTTATTTGGTTGTTAATTAAATGCTTATTTTTGTAGATTTTTTTATTGTGTCGCAGTAAATGTATGAAGTAGAGTATATAGTGGTATAAACCTACCTCGGTAATAAAATCTGTAAAAGTCTTGGGCGGCTTGAATTCCATGCTTCACTCAGGAAGAATCCCATGCTTCACTCAGGCAGGATTCTAGGGACGGGACTCTTGGGTTGAGTTCAATAACTCCCTCGCTTCGCTCATGAGTTATTTTTAATTAATATAACCTCTTTGAATTCAATATAACGGCCCTCTACATGAGACAGGGCTTTAGTATGTAGCTCGGTGCATAAACTGCTATTAATTTCAATTGAACATCGCGAAAACCGAAAAAAAACTAGTTTTTATCATTTTAGTAGCATTATCTATTGATGAATCAGCCGCAGATTTGGTAACATCACCTCAAACCCCCTTTAAGCCGAAGGAACGTTCTTACATTCAACGATATAAATATAATTGACCTTAGGTCGTCCACCGTCCAACCCATTACTTAGGCATTTCAAGCAATTAGGCACTCACAATTTCGTTAAAACCATGCTTGCTTTTAATCTATCTTTTGCTTTTAATTCATCTACTATGTCGGTTCGAAAAGAAAACATCGGACGAGAAAGAATGTTATGTTAAAGTACCCATATTATGTGCCTAATGAAAAAGCCCAACGTAACAATGGCATGGCATCTGAGAATGGTAGATAGTAGGTACGCCTACATAGAGAACATCGTCTGTGAACACAATGAATGTTGTTACAGGGACTGTCACTGTAACGTGAATTAGATCTGGAATATTGTTCTCATGATGTGTGTAGGATGGATTCAATATGCATACACACTTTAGGGGTTCTTTTTTTTTTTTTTTTTAAATTTCCGAGTAGGGGCTTCTGTCGTTCCTCTGGGATAACCAGAGACTTATCTGCTGTTAAGCTGTTTTCTGCTAACCTGTTTAATAATAGTAATCACAAAATATAATTTTAATAAAATGTAAGTTTAAAAATTGTAAAAATAAATTTCAAGTCAAATATTAAAAACAAAAAAAAAATTGTAAAAGATATGTATCAAGTACAAACACAAAGACTAAAAGGACTAGATTATAACGGCATATAAAATAATAAAACTTTTTGGCTTTCGTGCTAAGGTTTCGCTCCATGTTCCTGTTTTAGGACTTGTTCCCTGAGATCTGCGGTGTTCTCTCTCCGTTGCTTCTACGCTCGCGGTTTTCATTAGAAAACCCGTAGGTAGAGCCTACTTATTCCTCCACACTTTAGGGGTTCAAAGTTATATAGTATACCTACAACAAAAGATAATTAGGGTTTCGTTTCCAAAGGGTAAAAACATAATCCTTTCCTTGCAGCCGAGTAAAAGGGGACCCTTTTACTATGACTCCACCATCCGTTTGTCTGTAACCAGGCTGTCTTATGAAATCATGAAACGTGATAGTTGAAATTTTCACAAATGATGTACCTACCTAGATTTCTGGTGCCGCTATAAACTCAAATAACTAAAACAGAAAGAATAAAAACCTATTTAAGTTGGGCTCCCATCCAACACACTTGTTTTTTTTTGTGATAATGCTACGGAACCCTTAGCACGCGAGTCTCACTCGGACTTGTCGCACTCGCCGGTTTTATCTTAGAATCATTTCATATTCCTAACCATTACTTGGCAATCGGGTAAAAAAGTCGCTAAGTTTTTATAGCTATATTTTATTAAGTTTAATTAAACCTGCCACAATACGTTTATTTATAACATCCTAATAAAGTTGCGCTTACAAAAACGAGTGAAGCGGTGTAAGGCGTAGAGCTCGGTTAACTTGGTTTATTCGAGTCTGCGATACTTCAGCCACGGAGCGAGAGTATAAGTAGCCCAAGGTCGCCCATCGGAAACCAAGTTTTGCTCGCAATCCGAACAATTCCCGAGATGCTCAACAATCTTGGGAAACTTGCATTTTCAATTGGGAATTCAAGTTAATTAGGTACTTACTTACCTACCAACTATGAAACGTTGCTTGTTAAAAATGTATAAGTTAATTTTGAACTTGGATTGGATGAAATTAAGCGTTAGGTCGATAAATCCACATACCTC
This sequence comes from Idaea biselata, assembly GCA_958496205.1. Taxonomy (NCBI): domain Eukaryota; kingdom Metazoa; phylum Arthropoda; class Insecta; order Lepidoptera; family Geometridae; genus Idaea; species Idaea biselata. The sequence continues at coordinate 14,466,751 of OY292404.1, forward strand.
TGGGTAGATATGTTTTTATCTAAGTATATCTATACTAAGTAATATTATAAAGAGGAAAGATTTTTTGTTTGTTTGTAACAAATAGGCTCCGAAACTACTGGACCGATTTCAAAAATTATTTCACCAAAAGAAAGCTACATTATCGAGGAGTAACATAGGCTGCTTTTGATCCTGGTATTCCCATGGGGCCGGGATTTACGGGGGTGAAACCGCGGGACGCAGCTAGTCTTATATACAAACAAACATTTACCAGCCGGTTTCAAGGTAGCAACACTGTAAATACACCTGAAAATAGACCAACTTATTTATCGACGTTACACGTACATTTCTAAGAAAGCTTGACATAAATAGAAAAAACTATGAAAGGTGGGATAAGGCTTCTTGAGGCGTAAGAAGTAGGTACGAAGGCCGAAGGAAATAGCTTGTTACTCGTAGGTATCTATGACTTCTATCATATATGAGAAAATTGACGAAGTAATATGTACCTTCTTTGAGACACTATTGTAGTATGAACTCGTCTAATTTCCTCTTGATAGCCACTCCGTTGTTGGTCAGCGAACGAAGTTTGAACGACAGACACTGAACAGTGAACATTGGATTCCAGTACCCCTACCATGAGTTACTACGTAAATACGTGCACTATGATGTTAACAGTTTGACTTTGTGCACAGCGTGCCCGCTTTGCTTGTTCCCTGTCTCACCGGTCGCGACTTATCGGCCGCGCGAGCCGATAAGTCGCGATAATAATAATAATAATAATAAAAGTTTATTTGCCAATAAATGTTACAGTCTTATACAGGGAAATAAACACGAATGCAACTTACAACTAGGTTACATTAATGAATAAAATAAAAGGATTCAAAAAATAAAATAAAGTACCAAGGTTGTTGGGTTTAAACTGTACAAGTTTGTGTCAGCGGCCCCTGCACTAAGCAAAATGCTTGTATCGCAGGAGACCAACTAATGGTTAACAAAATTCGATATTTGAGAAATCTCGGCTTTGACCTAGTCAATTGATTATCTAAAAAACAACCACTTGCTATTTGCTATAATAATAATTTATACTAACAACAATGATGATTACATTGAAGCTAATTGCCAAAAATACGAAGCAATAATTTGCAGAAGAGCCAATACGAAGTAAGTTATACTAAAGTTTAAGTTATGATATGACTAAAGATTTGGAACCAAGTACCCAAATTATGAGCGGCGATTTATACGGCGAGATGCGAGTAGTGTGTGTGGGTGTGTGTTGGACAGTGCATATGAAAATACTGGGATGAGTGAAATAAAAATCAAAGAATTATATAATTCTGAGTTTAGAAAAGAGATTTCGGTAAAATATTCTCCGTCTGATCGTAGTTTAAGCCACGAAGCCACTTCTCCACGCTTAATTTAAATTGTTTGGTAGGATTATCTGTTATTTGTCCAAGATTTTTAAGAACGAAATTATACAGATAAGCTGACAAAAAGAGGGGGAGACGCTCAGCGAAAACAGTACGAGTCCGAGGAACTGCTATGTTAAAAGGTCTCCGTTTCGAACGGAGTTTATAAAGCGATGGCACCTGTGCAAGTCTATGCATTGAAGTCAGAGTTCTTAGAATATAAAGTTGGCGGACCCGTAGAACCTCACTCTCAGCGTACAGAGCGTCAGTGGGGAACCGAAAATGTTTCCTAAACATCACCTTCAATACAGCTCTTTGGGCTCGTTCAACCTCAATCATCTTTGTCTTCGCGGCTCCCCCCCAAACTCTGATGCAGTATGCGAGCAGAGATTGGCATAAGCTTTTATACACCAAGAGTAATGTATCTTTATCAGCACAGTGCCGCAGAGATTTCATAATAAAGATAATTCTCCTTATCCGTCCCGACAAGGCAGTTATGTGATCTCCAAAGGTTAACCTTTGATCAAATATCACGCCTAAATATTTCACCTTATCAGTTCGCTCCATTGATTGACAATTACATGGCGTTACTATGGTATTTATGGATTGGAAGGAGCTACAGCTGTGGGAATGCAATTTGAGATCGCGACTATTGCATGGTGCGGATGCTTGCGTTTTAAAAAAGGTAATAAATTTTGTTTTCTTTGTATTTAAGGACAAAAGATTCTTGTCTAGCCAATGAGCCACCCGACTCAGACCCCCTTCGGCGGCTTCAAAGGTGCGGTCCCAATTATCACCCTGGAACAATAGCACAGTGTCGTCCGCATAACAAACAACTTCAGCATCATCGAGAGATGCGTCTAGTAGGTCACTTAAGTATAGCAGAAATAGCGTGGGACCAAGGACACTTCCCTGCGGGACTCCAAAGCCGATGGGCAAGAGATCGCTTGTGGTTTGGGATACCCGGACGCACTGAAGCCTGTCTGTGAGGTAGCTTTGAAACCATTTGTAAGCCAAGCCCCTAACCCCTACACAATGCATTTTACGCAGCAAGATTGGAATGGAAACCGAATCGAATGCCTTTGCCAAATCCAGAAATACACCTATGCAGCGACGGTTCTGGTCCAAGGCCGTTGATATGGTGTTAGTGACCTTTAACATAGCGTCCTCTGTAGACTTTCCATTTCGAAAGCCAAATTGTCGCTGTTAATGTTACTTTAACTCATGTTACCTACTCTATTGCATTGGGGACCCTGTAATGATAGCTGTAGTTGTTTTTTGGAAATAAATAAATAAATATTTTGCGTTGCGGACATACCCAAACTGTTCATCATCATCCGAGCGTTGTTCCCGGTTGCATCTCTCTCGAGAGCCCGGGGTCCGCTTTCCTACTTTTACGTCTCCACTTCGCACGATCTTCGGCATACCCAAACTGTTAAGCATGATTTATGCTAGACCGGGCCGTGGCCGGGCCGGGACGGGGACGGGCTACTTTTGTATGAAGACAGCTTTTGTTTTGCATGTTGTCCGTGCCGCGTCCGTGCTGTCTTCATACAAAAGTAGCCCATCCCCGCCCCGGCCCGGACACGGCCCGGTCTAGCATAAATCATGCTTTACCGTTACAGTTCACGTATTTACGTAGCAACTCATGGTAGACCTACAGTTTGTTCCTTATACACGTTACGTAAATGCTTTCATTTCTTTGCTATTTTCCCGGCATTGTAGTCTTTATATAGACATCTTACCTCAGATGTCAAGGGAATAGAAAGTTTTTCTCAGACCGGAGATTAAACGTAACCTACTTTGGTCTGAAGGGCTATGTTACCTGTGAAGGTTTTTGGACGAAGTTGTGGTGCATGTGTTGGAATTTTAATAACTAGTCCGATGTTGAATTTTCTTTCAAAGTTAGCAAGATACTGTATGTAGTCCGCGTCAATGCGTACGTTGATCATACTAATGTTATAAACTAGCTGCGCCCCGCGGTTTCACCCGGACGGATTTACGGAATCAAAAGTACCCTATGTCCTACTCCAAGGTCCTATCTATCTCCATACCAAGGTCCTATCTCCTTACCAAAATTCATGAAAATCGGTTTAGCGGTTTAGGCGTGAAAGCGTAACAGACAGGCAGATCTCCAGCTATCTGAAAGTAACTCTACTTTCAGATAGCTGGAGATCTGGATTAACACATAGGCTAGGCTTTTTATCCTGATATTCCAACGGGATCGGCACTTACGCGGGTGAAGCCGCGTGCGCAGCTAGTCACAATATAGAAAGAGGTGTAAGTGAATGTGTAAACAAATAGCGGCAAAGACTGCCAATCACAACCGCTGGGTTACGCAATGGAACGCGTAGTTTAAGTATGTAGGTACGTAATTTCCGTGAATGTGTCAGTCAGGTACTACAGTGTAGGAAAATGTTGTTTAGAATATTGCTTTTGCTTTCTGATAAATTAAAATATCTTATACTAACTGCGCCCCGCGGTGTCACTCGCATAAGTCCCGATCCCGCGGGAATATCGGGATAAAAAGTACCCTGTGTTATTCTAGGTCTCCAGCTATCTAAGTAAGTTAAGTAGTTTAGACGTTATGAGGGCACAGACAAACATATAGGTACTAAACATACATACGTCTTAGTCAAAAACATAACCCTTCTTTTGCCGAAGTCGGGTAAAACGGAAAAGACAGAACATTAGTATAGTCAGGTAAGATCGGATACAGGGGAAGACCGTATCAAAACTCGAAACCCACCAATAAAAATAGGTGGCATTGCAACTGGCCAGGGGCCATAGATCGGTGCGGGGTGAATTGCTCTTGTGAACACCGTGGCTAACGCTAAAAAATATCACCTATTTTGGAAGATATTTGAGTCGTACGGTCTTCCCCCGTATCCGATCTTACCTGACTATATTCTAATTTGCAAATATGTAGGTTAACAGATTCCGATGTTCGAGAAAGAGGTCGAGCTCGCGTGACACAAAACGAATTGTTGAAGAGCCTCCTTCAAGACAACCACTCCCACAAAATTATATATATTACACACCTAGCTACTTCGTACCACTTCTGTTATAAACTTTCTAGAACAACCGTAAGATACATATATCTCGAACAATGTACAAAGTTTAAGAGGTGTACTGTGGTTTAAGGGTAGCTTTAAGGGGACAGTCTACCTACTCTTTCCTTAATACAAACTTTACAAACGTAGTCGACTGTTTCCTCCCTGGATAAAGATATTAGAAGAAGTATGTTTATCCCATAAGTCCTTTACCTACGTTACCCTACGTTTTGATTTCTATCATTGTCTAAGTTTTCAGAATTTTATTTCTATTCTAATTAGAAAAAAAAAAAAAACGTAGGGGCATAGTCATGGCAGATATAGGACTTTATGTCATGAACATATTTGTATTAATGTCTTTATCTTGGGAGGAAACAGTCGACTACGTTTGTATGGAGAAAGAGTAGGTAGACTGTCCTCTTAAGTCTAATTTTCAACTAAAATCAATTTACATATTTTCAAACAGATCAGAATCTACATTTTCTGAGTAGATAATCATTGTTTGTTTTCATGCAATTCCATCTTGCTCATTTCTATACAACCGAACAAGGACCGATAATTATCTACCATCGCCGTTTTAAAAACAAGCTCCTGGCTCGGGATAGTAAATAAGTATCAATTTGAACAGTATATTTTACTTAGGTAGAGCCATTATGCCCCGAACGACTGGGCAAGGGCCTCATTACCCTTCCCTGAAGGTTGTAGAGCTTGGGGTGACATTACTACATATCGGCCAAGTTACTTATGATCCAAAATACTCACGCAGCGTCCTACGTGGGCGATCGGATCCGATCCGGTGCGGCGCGGAAACAAGAAAGAGTCGAGAATCGCGCCGCGCGCCGCATCGCACTTTACGTGCATTTGGTCACGTAGGACACTTCAATAGCTATCGACTGTTCGTTGTTTCCGCACCGCACCGGATCGGATCGCTTCGCAATCGCGTTCGCATCCAATCGTCCACGATAGTACGTTGCGTAAATCTAAAAAAATCGCAATCGCATCATTTCAGTGAGGGAGTTATTATGTTGAGGATTATTCAGTAGGTTGTGGTAGTTTAGGTATGAACAGCCGATAATCAACTTTAAGAGGAGTAACAACGTCAACGACCTTGAAACTTAAAATCCCTGTCGGGCTCATCGAAAATTGTTGATTATTTCATGACGGAATGTCGTAGAACAATGTCGCCTACAATCTGTGCACAAAAAAAAGTTCTACGACATTCCGTCATGAATTAATCAACAATTTTCGATGCGCCCGACATGGATTTTCAGTTTTTCAGAATAGGGCCCTTAAATCGTTGTAGATTCTATATGGTTTCATATGAAGAACTTGACATAGTCAGTCAACTTTCCTTTTTTTTTACAATAAGGCGTCTGGGGTGTTCCTGCGGGGTCGCCATTACTAACACTGTGTTTGACAGAGAAAACTACTTTTACCCGACTGCCGAAGGGGGTATATTATATGACACAACACTGGTTTTACACAAAATTACAGAGGTTATCTCGACGATGACCCACTGTTTCATGTTTTAAGGGTTCCGTACCCAAAGGGTAAAAACGCAATCTGGAAACCAAGAATCTACTGTCTTTTGTCACCAAGCTGTATCTCATGAACCGTGTTAGCTAGACAGTTAGAATATTAAAAACAGAATAAACTAAATATTTCAGTGTGGCTCCCATACAACAAAGTTATTTTTTGTGGTACTGTGATACGTACGTTACCCTTCGTGCACGAGTCCGACTAGCACTTGACCGGCTTTTTTCTCAATATAATATGCGGCTAGATTTAATAACCTAGTTTTATTTCTAACTTACTATATTATATAGGTAGTATATTCATTGTCTCATATTGTGTGTTTACACACAAGACAGGTTTTACCGCTTAGTTTGGGGCTATAATATGACGTTGCACAATGTGAGATGTTTCCTGCAGTAGTACCTACAAGTAGGTATTTACTATTATTTTATGTCCATTCTTACCTCTATAGTGGGTTACCACTACATACATGTTAATGTATGTATAATTATTGAGGTAATCTCCGACCGAACCACTGGACCGATTTTGCTGAAATTTTACATGAAATTGCATCTTTAGGAGTAATATGGGCCACTTACTTTTTTACATTTCTTACAAAATCCCTTTCGAAATTAGACTTATTCTTCCGGTTTTTATTTCATTTTTAATTTATTTATTGGATAATCATGAACAGTAAAAAATAGTCATAAAATACACGGTCAGTTCATCATGAATCCCTTTTGGGAATAGCAATGTGTTGAGTTTATACGTAGTAACATTTTATTTTATACGAGTAATTCAATTTGTCATTACTGGTCATTACCTACTTATTTTTCTTCTACGTGTACCAGATCGCGTTGACTTTTTATTATTTTAGCATTTTATCACTGTGCCCTACGTTTGGAGATCTTTACATTTTTCTTCCTCAGGGGTAGACTGGGGTATAAAGAAAGCCCCTTTTCTCATTCATTACAAATATTAAATAAATGTGTATATTACTTACTTACCATTTTAAAATTTGTATCTTATGGAGCTCGATATTTCGCCAGTAATGTCAACTGGCTTATTCACGAGACTGGAGATTGCGTGTAGGTGATCATGACGCCCCTAACTGTCATCACATCACCTACGTTTAAAAAAATCCTTTTCTCCTTTTCAACAGGAAAATGAAGCACTTCCTCCACCGTTGCGACCGCGCCATGATCTACATCTTCATAGCGAGCTCTTATTTCCCATGGCTGACAGTCGGGACTCTCTCGTGCTGGATGCTCAGGGAACTCCGGTGGGCGATATGGCTGCTCGCCGTGCTAGGTATCACGTACCAGCAGATATTCCACGAGAGGTATAAGATGTTGGAACTGCTGCTGTATATGGTTATGGGGCTCGGACCGGCGGCGATCATTGTCACTTCCAATGTGAGTAGATTCTGTTTTGTACACTTACCCCCTTACTTATAACCGATTATTAACAGATGACTAAGTTATGTAACGTTTGAGTTTGTAACGTCTTTGTAATAACCATTTTTTTGCAATAAATATCTTTATCTCGGTCTCTGTCTGTCAGATTTGAAACTTCATGTCACAGTGAAAGACAAACGATACATAGTTTATGCATCTGTTAATCACCGTTTATAAGTAAGAGGGTTACTATTTTATTTTATTTATTTATGTAGATGGGAATACGAATGGATGTATGGGAATGTCTTTGAGTATTAGGCTAACAGACATTTTTTAGGGTTTCGTACCCAATGGGTAAAAACGGGTCCCTTTTACTTAGACTTCACTGTCTGTCTGTCTGTAAGCTGTATCTCATGAACCTTTTGTTTGAAGTCGGTTTAATATTTCCTTATGTTAATTATTATCAGTCACAACCTTCCGAATACAAATTTACAGGTATTATTCTTCAAATAATAAAACAATCATAAAAACAGATGGAAAAAAATTATAGGTAGGTTACCTACAAAATATTCTTTGCCATTCTCATTATCCTGTCCTACAAATATTATAAAGATCAAAGTTCATTACATGTATTTGTTGCTCCTTTACGCAAAAACGACTAAACCGATTCCGATGATTCTCTGTATGTAGATACCTTAAAAACTGGAATAACACATATGCTATTTTTTTACCAATATTCCCACGGCATTAGGAATTACGCGGGTAAAACCGCGTTACGCTGCTTGTATTTTTTTATTAATCACCGTCACTGAAATAATTACTAAACGTGTCTTTTATTCACGATTTTTTCTCACCTTAACTTTAGTAAAATTAAAAAAATACGGACGAACGATAAAGTTATGTAAAAAAAATGTATGTTTATAATATTTACATTGTGTGTGAGCTTAAGTACTAAAACTACGGCCCAATATTTTCTTAAATATTTTTTTTACCCCAGCCTGTCTATGATCCTTTGACTTGGGAAACTAAAGTCCTCAAAACGTCCCATTAAAAAAAACAATAAATAAATGCAATAAGATTACAATATTTTTTTTTTAAAGTGTTTCCTACACTTGGATAATTGATTTATTTGAAGAAATGTTTTTCAAAAATTGCACCCGACAGGACTTGAACCTGCAATCTCGACATTCCGTGTCGCGCGTTTACCAATTGCGCTACAGGAGCCTGTTCTGTCGTGATGAAATTATGAACCACATCTCTACGTTTTTCTTACGACTAAGTCCTGTCGTAAAACTTAGTCCTGTCGGGTGCAATTTTTGAAAAACATTTCTTCAAATAAATCAAAGATTACAATAGTTTAAAAAATCCAGTAGATACCTGGACCTGGATTAACACATAGGCTACTTTATATCCCGATATTCCCGCGGGATCGGCACTTGCGCGGGTGAAACCGCATGACGCAGCTAGTAATAAATAATATCTCAAGGGTAATTTCTTACATGTTGTTTTGTACCTGTCATAAAATTGTATTTATATTGCTACTGTCTACGTATCATGCTAACAGCCGCGTGTCTCTAAATGAATATTATGTACTTTCCACAACAGTTTTACAATATAATTAATCGCACAGTATGTTTGTTTACACTAGACAAGCGTATTGTGAAACCTTATCATATCACCAAACAGTTTCCAGTTCAATCGCCCAATTTCACAAATTATATATTACTAGCTGCACCCCGCGGTTCCACCCAGATATCTGTATTATTTATGACGATTGTAATTTAACACGAGATCATAAAAAAGTAGAACTCCCCCGAGTTTCTCGTGGTTTCATCTCATCGGATGGCGTGTTCTGAAACCACACTAAAATCATAGTCTGTCGACGTATCAAACAAAATGATCATGTCTTGTATACATTGCTCTCATTCGTGTGATCCTCTCCATACCGAGGTTGCCTGGAAGAGACCACTCTCAGTGGTAAGGCCGCCTATTGTGCCACTAAAGATTAAGATTTTTTGTACTTTATTTTATTGTAATTTATTTGGGTTAGTATCAAACGGTCTAAAACGCAAGTCGTCGTATGCGGCAACTTGTCTTAAAATTATGTGGACTAATTTGCAACTAGTCTTTAATGTAAAGTCGTCTATGAAGCAACTCGACATAATTGTCTTTTGTCTACTGCTCTGTTATCAATACAACATAAATGCAATTTGCCTAAAAAGATAGGTCGCCTATGAAGCAGCTCGTCTATGTTATAATTTGCCTACATATCAAAGTGACAAAATATCAACTCGTCATTATTCATATAACAGTACACCTAAGGAATAATTGACAATAATTGTGATGTTATTCAAATGACGTCCATTTCATAACATAAGTGGCCAGTATCTTTCAGATAACAAACCTCTTTTGTGTACTACTTGTCTACGGGCTGTTTTCCGCAATTAGGAGGAACACTAACTTTTTATCCCGGCAGAGAGCACGAGTCGATTAATCTTAGGTTTGAATTAAGAACTGTCAAACATGTGTTTTTTACAACTCTCGGCGGACTTTCGGCGGGAAAGCGGAGACAACATGTCGTGCTCCAAGTTTATTTTCGTTAAACTATGTTGTAAACTCGGTTAAATTGTGTAATTTTGGTGGAATCTTATTCAATTTAGTTCCGTGAATGTGCACAAGTGTAGTGAAAACAAAATTGAGTGTTAAACATGGACTTTCCGTTGTTTCGCGCCGAAGCTCCTTGAAGGTTTTGGTAAAGTTGCCACCGCTTTACCATAGCCCCTGACTTGAAACTATAGGCCGATCGGGCTAATTTCATGCAAAATACTTGATACTGGCAAGATGTACAAGATGTACGACGCCAAAACTATAATAAAGAAACTTGAAATATTCTAAAGAATTTCGAAGAAACTTGAAATATTCTAAAACTTGACCCTGGCTATTCCAAATTGGCCATATCGGTCTCAGACCGAAAAAAAAAAAAAAAAAAAAAAAACTCTCGGCGCCAAATTGGCCATATCGGTCTGAGACCGAAAGAATTAAAAAAAAACTCGGCGTTTCCATTGGTGGAGGACCATCAACGAAAAAAAAAAAAGATCATCCGATGCCAGCGCCTCTGCAAACAGCTTTGCGCGTGGCACCCCATTAGACCTCTCTAGTTGGGTCCCTTTTTTATCACCAAGGGTGACGAGTTGCAACAAAGACTAGGTGCTATGTTAACAAGATGCGAATTTGTCCAGGTCATGTTAAGGCGATTAGCTATGGCGACAGTTTACTTTTCGGACAAAATGCTAAGTTGTCCGCATGATTTATGTAGAGTTGCTTCATAGACGACTTTACATTAAAGACTAGTTGCAAATTAGTCCACATGATTTTAAGACAAGTTGCCGCATACGACGACTTGCGTTTTAGACCGTCTGATACTAACCCATTTATTTTTGGTGAGAACAATAAAGCGTTCTATCTATCTATCTCAGTGAACAAATAATTTTTTGCTTAGGCTTTGACCCGCGTTAAGCCCGATCCTGTGAAAGTAGTAGAAACACGTGACCCATGTTACTCCCAAAGATGCAATGTATCTTCACATTAAATTTCATCAAAATTGGTCCAGTAGTTTCGGAAATTACTCTCAACATACATTTATACATGTTACCAACGCTAACCTCTATTATATATTAGTATACAGGGTGTCCCAGAAACGAGTGTCAAGCGAAAGTCCAGAGGTAGAGGACCTTAAGGGGTACCCGAATCACCCCTATGTATGTTCCGCGATTCTTCGTAGTTTAGAAGTTATGGCCTTTTTTCGCAATTTTCTACTAAAATGCGACCACTGATACCTATTTGGTCATACTTACTACAATAATTAAGATAATTGGCTGATTTCTTTTCAAATGTGGAGCTGAATAATAGGGTCATGTTACCTGTTACAAAAAAAAGGCGTAACACTAACCAAACTGTTACAAATTAAAAAAGAATTTCATAAAGTGAGCGTTGACAAAACGCTATAAACACTTTAAAGAGCAATTAAAAGAAAAACTCGCTTATTATTTTTTTTCCAAACCAACTTCAAAAACTTCCTTACTTCATTATCTATCTACCCTATTTATTTTATTGGTCTATTATTAGAGGATCATATCAAAAATTTTATTTAAAAATTTTTTGGTCGAAAATTCTCTCACTCATCTTACTTAAACCTGAAGGGAAATTCCCGGCCTAATCGAATAACATAAAAAACATATTTGTTATTATTTTATTTAATACATTTATTTGTACAAATCTTAATTAAGATTTGTGCAGAAGTTTTTTTGCGGAAGACAAAAATCATCACTAGATGGCGCTAGTGGTAAAATACATCGTGGTATCGTTGCGTTTTTATGTCAAAAATCACGTTTCTTGTATGGGAGCTCCCTTAAATATTTGCGGGTACAGTAATACATTCTCTGTAAAAATTTCAAGTGTCTAGCTATCACGGTTTATGAGATACAGCCCGGTGACAGACGGTCAGACAGCGAAGTCTTCGTAATAAGGATGAGTGAGAGAATTTTCGACCAAAGAATTTTAAAATAAAATTTTTGTTATGATCCTCTAATGATAGACCAATAAAATTAATAGGGTAGATAGCTAATGAAGTAAGGAAGTTTTTGAAGTTGGTTTGGAAAAAAAATAATAAGCGATTTTTTTCTTTTAATTGCTCTTTAAAGTGTTTATAGCGTTTTGTCTACGCTCACTTTATGAAATTCTTTTTTAATTTCTAACAGTTTGGTTAGTGTTACGCCTTTTTTTGTAACAGGTAACATGACCCTATTATTCAGCTCCACATTTGAAAAGAAATCAGCCAATTATCTCAATTATTGCAGTAAGTATGACCAAATAGGTATCAGTGGTCGCATTTTAGTAGAAAATTGAGAAAAAAGGCCATAACTTCTAAACTACGAAAAATCGCGGAACATACATGGGGGTGATTCGGGTACCCCTTAAGGTCCTCTACCTCTGGACTTTCGCTTGACACTCGTTTCTGGGACATCCTGTATAAAATACACTAGCTTTGTCCCCCAGTTTTACCCGCGTAAGTCCCGATCTAGTGGAAATTTGCAAAAACCCTTTCATAGCCGAAACCTACAAGGAACACATCGTCCAAATTGTATGTCTCTAGGACCAGCGGCTTATAGGCTGTGCAATACTGTGCATTAAACACCTGTTTTTTTTTCGGAAATCAGTAATGCTAATTCTGGAACCGCTGTAGCTCAGAGATACCATTCTTATCTTAGGAGACTTCCCCTAAAAATCACTGTGTATGTATAGTTCATTCAGTGAAACAGTCAGGACTCGTTTTTTGAACCACTGGAATTAAATTTGTACCCACATGAAATTTCGAGTTAAATAAATAAATAAATAAATAAATTCTGCGAACAACACACAGCGCCATCTAGCCCCGTGGTAAGCGACTAAGCTTGTGTTACGGTGACTAGACAACGGATATAATACTTATATTTATTTTTCTTTTGTAAATACATACATATTATACATAGAAGGACACCCAGACCAGACACAAATATTTATTTTTTAAGCATAAATACTTGCACCCGGCGGGAATCGAACCCGCAACCTCCTGCATTGCAGTCGCGCTCTCGCACGACGCGCCACAGAGGTCGCCACAGAGTTCCGCATCTTTGCTCTCGCTCGTTGTGTATGTGCGTGAGCGAGTCCATTTATTAGCCGCGTGTCCATTTATTAGCCTGTCGCATACGAATAGGTTTTCTGACGGTTCAAAAATACCACTCCACCACTTTGACTTTTACATGTATAGATTTTTTGTCACTACTGATAGTCAAATCAAACACATTAATATTACATTATTAAATACATGTCGAAATGATAACTGCAGATAAAAAAAACGGAAATTTGATAACCACAATGTGGCAGGTGTGTATTTTTATCATTTTCAAACAAATTGCATAATCCAGAGTACTTAATGAGGCGATAAAGTTAAATGTTATGAACGTTGGTTAGGTAAATATACCTAGTGTGTAGTTCGGTCGCTTAGCGCGAAGAATAACGCACCTACCGTCTATTTGTGTATTAACTACTTTACTCAAGGGTAGGTAATAACAGCACATTTTAGGTTTACAGACTGTTTAAATTTAAGTGAATATCAATAGTAATGAATTCTTAACATTGACTCCAAAGCATTGTTTAAACATATTTGCTCTAATGTCTTTACCCAGAGAGGAAACGATCGACTACGTTTGTAAAGTTTGTATGGGGAAATGAGTATTAGGTAGACTTCCCCTTAAAACCTGAATACCTACTTCTATAATCAATCTTTGTCCTGACTAACTGACTGATCAGCCTAAATCACTGTTAGGACACTATAATGTTCTTTATAACACATTTGCTCGTAAAGGGCCTCTTATTTCACCAATTTCAATATCGTAATGTATGTCATTACGTACTTGTGCGTAATCGTAAAGTAAAACGCACGAGTTTCTTTCTAATAAGGTAACACGTACGGTTTATCATGCTCCGTCTAAAACCAACGGTACTTTTTTAAATCTTAAGAAAAAAAAAGCAAAGAAAGCAAATCAAAAAGTTTTTATGTCAGAAAAGTGGTCAATATTTTATGAATAAAATTAACTTTGGGAGATAAAATATAAAAAATAAACATTTAATTCTTTAATTTAATTCATTTTGACAGTAAATTACATCTGGAATAGAAACAAAAAAATATTAATTTACTTTATTAGTAATACTGGCTGTTTTTGTACCGTTGCCTTAAAAAAAAAAAGCACTGATGCCCGCGCATCGCTAATTTGTGAACAAATAAAAATTATTCCGCGCGCTTTTTCTTTTCGCTGTATTGTTTTTATTTGATTTCCTCGCAAATGTGTTATAAAACGTCGTATGACATACGTGCGCTTTGATAATTACAGCCTCTGCTTTCTTGTAGCCCTCGCCTACGGCTCGGGCTAGCAATATCGCCTCGGCTGTAATTTTCAACTTACCGCACTTATATCATAATGTACTATTATGTAACATTTTACCACTTTGGAAGTGTCTCTCGCGCAAACTATTCAGTTTAGAAAAAAATGATTTTACAAACCTCAATATCATTTTTAAAGACCTATCCATAGATACCCCACATGTATAGGTTTTATGAAGAAAATATTTTAAAGTTTCAGTTCTTAGTATGGGGTACCCCAAAAATTCATTATTTTTTTCTATTTTTGTGTGAAAATCTTAATGCGGTTTACAGAATACATCTACTTACCAAGTTTCAACAGTATAGCTCTTATAGTTTCGGAGAAAAGTGGCTGTGACATACGGACAGACAGACAGACGGACGGAGAGACAGACAGACATGACGAATCTATAAGGGTTCCGTTTTTTGCCATTTGGCTACGGAACCCTAAAAATCGACACAATATCTCTAACTGAAACAATAGAGCTCCGTATAAAAACATGACTTGTATCTAATTGTAGATACAGTAAAGTTATGCAACGATGTTGTGTCGTGTCGGTCGTCGGAAATACATGACACCTTCCGACCTCCGCCCTTTAGATAACAGCATGAATGAATACTGACGCTGCTTTTTATAATGACCTCTATTTCAAAATGTGCTAGGTATACCTAGGTAGTGGTAGGTAATAGGTATAGGACAAAGTCGCGTTTTCTCATTCTCACCTCAGGCTTAGTGGTTAATAAGAGCAGGAAGTATGCATGTATGGATGCATCTATAATGCACCTAACTTCATTTACTTTAGGTAAAGTTTGGTGTGAACATCGCCGCTTTCAAGTAGGTACCTCGTGTTTCCTGACAGTTATTACCACGTATGGTTAAGCCTAAATCCTGATCTCGTAGAAATTTTTATAAAACCTTTATTATCAGATGCCTAAATCATAATATAAAAAACACACTCTTCAAATTTCTGCTCTCTACTCCCAGCGGTTAATGGTGGACGTTGATCAGTCAGTCAGGACAATGCATTTTTTATATAACTAGCTGACCCGGCAAACATTGTTTTGCCTTATAAATTATAGATAGTAGCCGATTCTCAGACCTACTGAATACGCATATAAAATTTGGTAAAAATCGGTAAAGCCGTTTCGGAGGAGTACGGTAACTAACATTGTGACATGGAAATTTTATACAGGGTGTCACTTGGCCGGTTTTTTATAAGAGACATGACACACGTTTTTTTTATTTACGTGAAACACAGCCCGCAAGCTCCGGTACACAAGCGTGGCGAGCTTGACAACCGGCGTACATGCACTTCACTTAGTGCAGTTGTCGTTTCATGACAGATCGCGGAGTGGCATAGGCCTGATTATAGTATAGATTAGTGCCCCGATTCCACTATACAGTTGTCAACATGCGACATTGTGAATCACATAATCACTGCAAAAACAACCCCATGAGTTTCATATGTCAACTTCTCATTGGAGGTCGCGTTCCGAAGACACACTAGATTACTGACGATTCAAAACGAGCATGTGAATGTCTTATAAAATAAAAGCTGCGTCCCTCGGTTTTAGCCGCGTGAGTCCCAATCCTGTGGAAATATCGGGAGTAAAAGTAGCGTATGTTACTCCTCGATAATGTAGCTTTCTTTCGGTGAAAAAACTTTTGAGATCGGTCCAGTATTTTTTGAGTTTATGCATTACAAACATTCGACACACAAACACACACACAAAATCCAAATCTTTCCTCTTTATAATAGTGTAGATACACATATTTTTGATTTGGTTATCCAAAATGCTAACAGTACCTATCGTGGCGGTCCCAATACGCCACGTTAAATGTGTAGCACCGTCATACTTATTTGTATTAAATTACTATCCCCCATAGCTTTTCCAAATAATTTGTATACGACATTATTCTCAATAAATTGTTAACTGAAATCAATTTAGTAGTAAATTCATTACATTAAAGCCCCCAAGAGAGAGCTCTATTATCAAGCAAAATCGGTTCTCTATCCTTTGGGAGTCTATGACCTACATAATATTATTTAGTTATTGAACTAAGAACGAACTCCGGCAGACTTTATATCCTCTATGTATAATAGGTATGTATTTACAAAAGAAAAATAAATATAAGTATTATATCCGTTGTCTAGTCACCGTAACACAAGCTTAGTCGCTTACCACGGGGCTAGATGGCGCTGTGTGTTGTTCGGAGAATTTATTTATTTATTATTTATTTATTTATCTATCTATTATTACTATTATAAAGCGGAAGAGTTTGTTTGTTTGTTTGTTTGTTTGAACGCGCTAATCTCAGGAACCACTGGTCCGATTTGAAAAATTCTTTCGGTGTTGGATAGTCCATTTATTGAGGAAGGCTATAGGCTACTTTTGATCCCTATATTCCCACGGGATCGGGACATATGCGGGTGAAACCGCGGGGAGCTGCTATTGGATAATAAATAAGTAAAAAGCTACTGATAAACTAATAATTATGATAAACCTTCTTTTCTTTTCTTATATTCTTTCTTCTTCTTTTTTCTTCTTTTGGGTGAATGCATTTGTATTTTTTTGTATTTGTATTCTTCTCATCCGATGCCCGGTTACATCCCTCTCCGGAGCCCGGGGTCCGCTAAACCCCAAATAAATTTGTTTTTATTTAGGGTCGGCGCAGTAGGTAAGTCATGTATCATTGACTTACCTACTGCGCCAATAAATATAACTGCAGACCATACCGTCTGCAATTAGATTTAGCAATAATTTCTCGGCCGGCCGCCCGTCTGACACCAACCCTTCTAGGGACCAAGCAGTTTATTCGCCACCGCGCGGGGATAACTAAGGTTTGCTAGTCCCTTAGTCGCCTTTTACGACAGTATGGAGTAAACTAGTATGCAATAGCTTTAGTGTTCAAAAACGTTTTCATCGTTAGATAAGTGGCACTTTGCTTATTAGTTGGCTTAGCGGCTGTTAAGAGGACAGTCTCCATACTCTTTTTCCATACAAACGTAGTCGACGGTTTCCTCCCAGGATAAAGACATTAGAGCAAATATGTTTATGCCATAAAACCTATATCTGTCATGACTATGCCCCTACCTTTTGATTTTTCTCATTTTCTTATTAGAATAGTAATTAAAAATAAAAGAAAATGAAAAAAATCAAAAGGTAGTCATCATGACAGATATAGGTTTTATGGCATAAACATATTTGCTCCATTTGCTCTAATGTCTTTATCAAGGGAGGATACAGTCGACTACGTTTGTACGGAGAAAGAGTATGGAGACTGTCCTCTTAAGTTAACACAAACTCGTTAACATTCATATCGTAGGTACCTATCTGTCTTGTTTTTGTTTTAGTCTACGTCTATTAGGGGATTGTTTTTCTGAATAAACAAAAACGTTGTTTGCGTAGCCTCCGTTTAGTTTAGTTCTAGGCTAGGTTTAGTTTATTCCGAACAGGCAAATTATCTAAATGAAATCCCAACTTGTATTATAAACTAACAGACCTGGCGAACTTTGTTCCGCGTTAAAGCCAAAATCTCTCCTGTTTCTAAGCTACGTCTCCAGCTCCATCAATTTTAAGCCAAATCGGTTCAGCCGTTCTTGAGTTGGCTCCTTCCCCGACCCCCATAATTTTATTACCACTACCCCCAAGGCTTTTAATTAGGTATACCATTTAATTCTCACGACCGCCAAGAGTTCTACAGGGTACAGTCAACAAAACAGAGTTTAATTTCTTAAAATTATGTGACTATACTACATGGCTTGTGGAATGTTCAAGTTAATACTTCCAATGACAAGTAAAGTAATGCCTCTGATGCTGGGCCCAGTGTACCAACGGAATTTAAACTCATTGATGGTCCTAGTAAGTACATAACTACTTTATTGTTTTAATTGAAATTAGCTACTTTATACACATGCAAACATGTCTTAGGACTTACCACGGTTCAAAGGCGTGGGACATTCGCGAATCCGGAGTAGGATTTCATGGCGTCTTACTGCCCAATCTACTTAGGTAGGTACTTATAATGTAACTCGTTTTGAAATGTATGGTTGGTGTGGTTGGTTTGAAAAAAAAATGGTTTATTCAATTCAAGATAGTTATGACTAATTATGACTGCTCCCGCCCCCACAAACTTAAAAATTTGATCTCGTTGCTTAAGACGATTGTGAATTGAATTTGTATAATAAGCCGTAACGTTTTCCACCCTTCGATCATATATAAACTATAGATGCACGGTCGCCGCTCTAGAAATGGAGCCGTCAAGACAAGGCATACTTCAGCCGATATGCCTTGTTTCGCTGTCAGTCGTGCATAAGTGTTTTACAACCTTATTGCCCAGTGATTAAGGTTTACATTAAACTGTACTATGTCCGTATAAGTAAGCGTTGAAGTAGTGCCGATTTTTGATTTCGATTTTGTATGGGACCGTGTATCTATAGTTTATATATGATCGAAGTTTCCACCCCGTTAATTATTTAAAAAAATATAGCTTACGTTATTTATAAGTCATCCATCACTCATCAGCATGTAAATATTACTTCCGGACCGGAGAAGAATGCAACCTCTCTCTATTACTACATCTTTTTTCAGATTTATTAATATGTAATTAAACCATAGCAAATACAATTATATTTAATACTTTATTAAACCATACTAAATCTTACTAATATTATAAATGCGAAAGTAACTCTGTATGTCTGTCTGTTACGCTTTCACACCTAAACCGCTGAACCGATATTGATGAATTTTGGTATAGAGATAGATAGGACTTTGGAGAAGAACATAGGCTACTTTTGATCCCGTTAATCCCGCGGGATCGGGACTTACGCGGGTGAAACCGCGGGCGCAGCTAGTTAGACTATGATTGTTTTAGGAACCGCCCCCCATATTTTCCCCATAAGCCTTATTTTTGACAAGTTGGTAGATTTTTATGCTACATGGAATACACCGTTGTAATAAGGGATGTCAAGAGCAGTTTTTAAAAGTATTTGAACTCCTCGATCACTATTAGTTTATTTTTAGAATGATGTTTAGTTGACCTTTCGGGCAACATTTTTTTAATTTCTTAACTTTGAGAGCCCATAACTAATTATTTTGTCATTATTTTGGATTAACAATGCCTTCGATAGATCAAGGATACATCTGGGACCAAAATCGAATAAGAAGTTTAAGCGAAAACATGTTTCAAATTAAAGTTGTAAGGGTAAAGAGGTAAACTTTGGGAAAAAAATAAAAAATCACAAAAATAATCATTAAAAAAAAATGTGAAGAGTTAGGGTATTTTCCTTGAGTTTAGGTCCAGCTACACGTCCACCAAGTTTGTCTAACCCTCCACCAAATACCCTGTATACTATTTTATTTTTAAGGTTGTTGCATAAATATCTAGTACCTATTAAGTGTTTTTAATTTTTATGATGTCTTTGATTGTTATACATTTTAATTTTAGTCTTTAAGCAAATCAAAAGGACTTATTTACACTGATTTTTAAATCATTTAATTTTAAGAGTGTATGTTTCAAATATTATGATTGTAAGTTAAGATATTTGAGTAGCATAATTACGTTACTTAAATACGGTTAGACATTATTAAGGTTGATTATAACTGTGATAGATAATTGAAAAGTCATTCTTTTAATGGTTTTAACTTTAGTTAAGTCTATTTTTTTATTTAGTTTTTATTAAGTTTGATTGATTATCTGTGATTGTTTTACATGATAACTGTACTGTACTGTACTGAACACTGTATGTATATAGGCACCTATCTACAAAATAAATAATTTTAGTCCAACAACTATAATCTTTAATTCAGAAACTTTTCTTGCTAACCATACCTAAAATTGTGCTTGGCGGTGTTGGGAACAAAAAATAATATTTTGTATTTTTATTTTAATTGTTTTGGGGGTAGAGAGAACTAATGTATGAAAGTTTATTTTTCGAGAACAAAAGACTTTGGGGGTCGGGGAAGGAGCCCTTGAGTTATAAACCGTGTTTTCTTTCATAAAACACTACTTTCTTTTATTTACATCTTCTTCGCATCTAACTTCGTCACAATGTTAGTTACCGTACTCCTCCGAAAGGCTTTACCGATTTTTACCAAATTTTATATGCGTATTCAGTAGGTCTGAGAATCGGCTACTATCTATAATTTATAAGGCAAAACAACGTTTGCCGGGTCAGCTAGTATATATAAAATTTCCATGTCACAATGTTAGTTACCGTACTCCTCCGAAACGGCTTTACCGATTTTTACCAAATTTTATATGCGTATTCAGTAGGTCTGAGAATCGGCTACTATCTATAATTTATAAGGCAAAACAACGTTTGCCGGGTCAGCTAGTAATTATATAGATGTCTCTATCTGTAATGTTTTCACGCCAAAACAGCTAAACTGATTTCGATGTTTTTTTAACCCCCGACGGAAAAAGAGGGGTGTTATGGTATAGATATAGGTGAAACCTTACCTTACAGGCTACTTTCGATCCCGATATTCCCGTGGGTTTCGGGCTCATAAATTTCCGGGTACAATTAGTATTTTTAATATTGTAATGAATACCGTTTAATATAATCAATTTTGTTTGTAACAAAATTCTGTGCCTGATGAACCCCGCATAATTACGAATTAATGACTTAACTTTTCCAGTTGATATTAAAAACCCTCGCCTCGATCCGTAGGTTGTTTGTTTACTTTTTACGAAAAAATAACAAGTCTCATTCATCAAGGTTATAGCTTATGAATTAAAATATTCTGTATTATACATACACAAATATATTTATTTATTAGTCACAAAACAATTGGAAAAACATTAGATATTATTTGATAGTGATAGGTTATTGCACTCATTGACCTCTGACAAACGTTACCTCACCTACCTCATGGTATCTCGATGGATGTAGGTACTTATATACGTATGTATTTTGTCACTTATCAAAAGCGGTTAAGTCGTTTTCTACGACGGACGACGATGGTCACAGGGTATATGTATAGAAAACGACTTAACCGCTTTTTATAAGTGATTGATCCTGAAGAATCCTGTCAATTCTGAAGAAGAGACCTGTAAAGGTCTCGAAACGTTGAGCGTTGAAACAATGCTAAAGGTACCTAATAAACACTAATCCCTCTCGGACTCATAATTTTGAATAATTTAGTTTGAAGCGTTTGTGAATGACATTGTTTCCTACATTTTGGTGTAGTTTCAAGACAAAAACTTCGAACACTAAAAAAACCATTAACACATTTTAGAATAAAAAATACATTTTTGGTCTTTTATTAATCAATTATTTTGGATGACTATAGATTATACATGGTACTTGATACGTTAGGTATACACGTATTTTAGTAAGTATTTAGTACAACTAAGTTCTAACGAACATAGCTTGCTTGCAAACTTGCAATGCAACAGATACCGTAGCATCTCACCGAATTACCAAATTCGTTTTACCAATTCATTGAGCCCTGTAGTAACATTCCGTAGTAACAGAGTTGGCCATAAAACAGTCGTACGAACCTACAGGTTAACGTTTACGTTTACGATGCCGTTAAACTGATGAACCAAGCAATAACAAATGAAAAGCTACAAATCTTGCATTTTACTGTTTTCTTAAAGAAAATAGAAATAAGATTAACCTAGTGTGTTTCGGACCACGTTCTGTTATATTTCGTTTCTTTTTTAAGATGTTTGCAGTACATACACATTCGAAGTAAATAAATAAAGAAAACATTTATTTGTACAAGTACGCGGTAATAATAACATAATAGAGTACAATAAGGTATGTGAAAGATAAAATTAAAGTTAACCATGTATCCCCGGCATAGAAAATGGTAACCCACCTAAAATCTTCCCGTGGGTGTCGTAAAAGGCGACTAAGGAATCTGAGGGAGACCATCAAACCATAAGTTCTCCCCGTGCGGTGGCGGATAAACTGCTTGGCCCCTAGGAGGCTGGGTGTCAAGCAGGCCTGCCGTAAATTTTTTACCAAATCTAGGCATGGTCAATGATGATGAATGACTTACCCCAAATAATTTAGGGTTTAGCAGACCCCGGGCTCCCGAAAGGGATGCAACAGGAAAATCGCTCAGATGGGAAGAAGAATAAAAAGAAAAATAAAAGAAAACAACAAAATTCCATATGAAAAGCATTCCATTTCAAAGAGAATATGCCGCCTCAAAAAATACCTACACTACAGCAACATAAAGATACTTCAAAGCTGATCTAGGGACACATACATAAACAGTAGGTAAATGGTGTCACAAATAGGTTACAAAAACTATGTTAATATCCAAACAGATTATAAACGCTGCGTATAATAGTTTAATAACCCAGTTATTAGTACCTAACTAACTATGCTCTACTTCGCCCTTGATAATTTTATAAAACAAGTGTTATCGTAACATTGAAAACACTTGCTAGGTCGGTCTGTGTATATTTAAGTATGGTACAGTAGAATTTTCACGTGTACCTATACCCACAATAATGCCGGCTTTCCACTGCGAGCAGAGCGGAGTTAAAATGTATCAGTTCAACATCTACCGATTGTTTCCATAGCCCGAAAGAGTTGTATGACTATGAAAACAACCGTTGTATGTTGAACTGACACATAAATGATTCTGCTCCGCTCGCAGTGGAAGGCATAAGTGACAGAGAAACCCGAGAGGCTTTAGTGGGTAAACCACTGGCTGCCCACCATCCTAGGCCAGTAAGGAGCCCCACACACACTCGCCGCTCCCTCCGGGGCAGTGGGACGGTGCATTAGGGTGCATTTCCCTGCGTAAAAAAAGGTATACGAGGCATGCCTTTTAAGTTCTGTCGTTTGAAGAAAAAAAAACTATATAACCTTATAGTACCTTTTATTGTTTTTCAAAGTATTCACCACGAAGTTTAATACACTTTTCCATTCGCTCGAACCAGTTATTATAACATTTATTCCACTCCAAAGTGGGGGTGTTCAAAATGGCTGACTTGAAAGCGTCGACCGCTTCTTCACTGCACTGGAACCTTTGACCACGAAGAGTTTTCTTAATTTTAGGAAATGTAAAGAAATCGTTAGGGCTTAGGTCAGGACTGTATGGAGGATGGTCAAGAATTTCTACGTTTTCCTGCTTCAAATACTCAATCGTTTGACGAGCGGTGTGTGAGCTTGCGTTGTCATGTTGCAGGATGATGCGTCGCTTTGGGCTAGATTTCCGAAGTTCGGCGATGACTTGTGGTAAACAAACTGTGGTATACCACTCCGCATTAACCGTTCTACGATCTTCAAGTGCAATCGTCGCAACATGACCGGTTTTTGCCACGAACGTAGCCACCATCTTTTTTGAAGTGCTTCGAGAGCGAACAACTTTAGTCGGCTTTGGCTCGTTTTGGAAAACCCAGACTGTAGATTGTTGTTTGGAATCAGGATCGTAGGCATAGATCCAAGATTCGTCACCACTGATGATGTCGTAGACGTGATTTGACTCTCCTCGGTTGAACCTCTGAAGAGTTTTCTTACACCATCTGACGCGGGCCGCCTTATGATCGTCGGAAAGCAAATGCGGGATCCAACGGCAAACTAGTTTTCTCACACCAAGCGCCTCATGCAATATCTTTTGAATGGTTGTCCCTGAGATGCCTAATAACGCCTCTATCTCTCGATATTCACATGACGATCTTCGACGATTAGTTGTCTCACAGCAACGATGTTATCTTCAGTGAAGGCGGATTTTGGACGTCCTTCACGAGTTTTGTCACTAAGTGTGGTATGTCCACGCTCAAATTCCAAATACCAGCGTTCGATGGTCCGCAGACATGGGACTTCATCATGAAATACAGATGTTAACTCTTCGAAACACTGAAGTCGCGTGAGGCCTCTTCGAAAGTTATGTAAAATTATTGCACGAACATTTTCCTTAGTAAGATTCATTTTCGTACGTGACCTGACAGATTCAAACCAACGCTGTGACTAAACAATTGCATTAATCCGAATGCTTTCAATAGTTTTGATATTCGAAATTCTAACAAATTTTAATTTTGAAAAGTTCTAATTTTAAAATTGGCGGCAAATATACAAACAACAGAACTTAAAAGGCATGCCTAGTATATTAAGAATATCTTTAAAAACATTTCAAAGGAATTGTGCTTTCCAATTCACATCATAAAATATTTACTATTAAAAACCTTCCTTAGACGCCAACTCCTATGACGAACCCTGTGGCGTGTCGGTTGAACATCCGACTGCGGCACTGAATGTTACGGGATCGACTCCCACCGTGAAAGAAATATTTGTACTTATCTATTTACTCTGCACTCATAATACAAAATATTTTTTGGCTTGTCACAGGTCTAGTTGCTTAGTTTTAGAATAGATGGAGCTATGTGCAAATGTACTGCAACACATATTTATTAATATTATCTCTACACTGATAGATAACCGTTTAGTTTACATTCTACCTATAAATACTCCAAATACCTCTCATAACGTCAACAAAACCAATTATTTTTAGCCATAACAATTCCCGAAGCCCGTTTGAATTTAAACAATTTTTATTACAGCCTTGTACTTTTATGTATTCTGTGGTAGAGCTCAAAAAAGACTATGTAGTCGATTGGCCCCATGAGGTGAGATGGCTCAATCGAACACTCCGAATTTCGGTGTGGTCGTGCTATTAAATTATTAATTTAATATTAATAGGTGTGTGTGGGCGACAAAGAAGACAATTGAAGAAAAAGGGATGGAAAAGTAATAAGGGGGATGTCCTTCTAGTCATTTGTGAGCCTAGTACTTACTGACCACCACCTACTACCAAAAAAAAACACACTACGGTGTTTACTTAATGGTTTTGTTATTAAACTTTGTCCATAGGACTTACACCGAAATTCCGAGTATTCGATTGAGCCCATGGGATCTCACCTCATGAGATCAATCGACTATAAAGCCAAAATAATATGTGTTTAGAACAATAATTTTATTATAAACTATAATTTAGTAATTAACAGAAACCACTGTTATATTAAAATAAAAATTTAGGTAGATATTAAATTAATTTTATTCATACTTCCTCAGAGTTCTCTCTATAAATTTAATAACTGGTTCCTATGTTTCCTCTAGGTAATATTGACCTTGCGACTCGCAATAAGCTCGGAACCGCCGAATCACCGGACTAACGAATTTAGATACAATACTTACTTACATTTACCGAACTTCGAAATTACCTACTTGACCTTACGACCTATTCTGCGTAAGAACTTCCAGTTGGTTTAACGTTTACTTCGAGGGAAAGTGTTTTTCGCAAATGGTTATTTGTATTCTTATTGTCTTAGTAGAAAATTTGAGTCAAGATTAGGTACCCACCAGTTAAATACGAGGCGTCGTGGGTTTAACGATTTCGAGCACCTATTATTTAATTAGATTGTCTCGAACATGCCTCAACCCTGTTTAATTAATTTACGAAAATGGTTCAGCTGTTGTTGGTAATTGGGTAAAAAAACACCAACACTTTAAAAGCAAAATTTTGCAAAGTTATCAAAATTGTTGAAGATTATACAATCAAATTAAACAGGTATGGTTGCTGGCTTAGAGATTTTTTTTTAAATTTTGAGTACGTTTTGTAATCACAATATTTAATCTAAGTATCATCTATTACTATTATAAAGCGGAAGAGTTTGTTTGTTTGTTTGTTTGAACGCGCTAATCTCAGGAACCACTGGTCCGATTTGATTCTTTCGGGGTTGGATAGTCCATTTATTGAGGAAGGCTATAGGCTACTTTTGTTCCCGATATTCCCACGGGATCGGGACTTATGCGGGTGAAACCGCGGGGAGCTGCTAGTACTTAATAAAACGCAAGTGTAACTCACTGACTGACTGAATGATGGACAACGTACAGGCTTAACGGCTAGGGGTAGAGACTTGAAATTTGGAACCTAGGTTCTTTAGGGGTTGAAAGTGAGCACTAAGAACGGATTTTTGGAAATTCCACCCCTAAGGGGGTAAAAATGGGGAAAAACGTTTGTATGTAACTTCGTAACGGCTTGACCTAGAATCTTGAAATTTGACATAGAGATTGATATGGGGTAGTAAGTGAATCTCTTAAAAGTTTTTTTTTCCAAAATTCAACCCCTAAGAGTGTTTAATTGGGGATGAAAGTTTCTATGGGAATTGATTCAAAGAGATTTTGTTACTGTTTTCGGGGATACTATCCGAAGCCCGACGGGTTTCGGGTTCCCATCTTGTAAATTATAAAATGCTTTGTCCTGAGTGACTGACTGACTGATCAACGCACAGCCTAAACCACTGATAAAAGTGAGCTGAATTTGGAGAGTGTGTTCTTTATATAATGTAGACATCCGATAAGAAAGACTTTTTGAAAATCCCTCGGGTTCGGGACTTACGCAGGTGAAACCGCGGGACTCAGCTAGTAAATTATAAAACACTAAAATGCTTGCTTGTTTACTATAAAACGCCATAAATTCGGTTTTCCTAAACGATTTTCACTTACGCCTACCGTCTTCAGTTTTTATTTAGACTTTAGGTACTTTTGGTGAAATATTAATAGCCATTCGCCTTGAAAATTCGTCGGAAAACTAATCTAATGCATAGGTACATAACGTCTATGTACCAACATACCTATATATTTGGTTATAGATTATTTAATAGAAATATCGGCAACTAACGTTGCGTGTCTTAGTTAATATACGTAGGTTTTATTAAAGGTCCTAATCTAGAATTCTTGACACGCTATTTTTTAAAGGTCTTTTTAAGGGTGCTTCCTCACTGGGGTTTTTAAGGTGCTCACTCACTTCTCAGCGAGGGAACTAGGGCGCGGCCTCGCTGGGCTCATACCCCTGTTATGTAAGGTTACAGATTTGATTCTGGCTGGCGTATATTAGCAGACATTATCTTCTTTACATTGGACGTCGTGTTCCGAAAACAGACTAAATTAATAGAGTAAGACGATTCAAAACGATCATGACGATGTCAACTGTCTAGCTAAGTTCACGGTTCATGAGATTTAGTCTGGTAACAAACCCATATGGGCAACCCATGAAACAACTGATCTATATATAATATGTTATAGTATAGCGTCGATCCCCACTAGGCCGTCAACGCTTTTGACTTGCAAACGGGGTCCGCTGTACCGTTATGCCACCCCCAGGAGCAACCGTCCGGGATCAGTTATAGACAGATCGTGTCCCCAAACGCAAGTGTAATCGGTTCTCTTTAAAGGAGAGCTGCCTCGTGCCCAAGTGACACAGACAGTACAGACATACGGGCAGTGGAGTCTTAGTAAAAGGGATTTTACACTTTGGGTACGAAACTCTTAAAACTAACATTTTATTTTTACTTCCCTTCATGCTATACCTTCTATACAAAATATTAAATACAGGAAAATGAGTAAGGAAGTAAATGTTTGTACTCACGTCTATCTTCTTGATAATTATGGTACATAATATAGAACAATGTACAGAAACAGAACACTCGAATCGATTAACATAAACAAATCAGCGTTATTGTGTTACCCATTCCGACTTGAATACATTATCCTCAATGTCCTACAAATATATTTGAAAAGTACTCCCTTCGAGCCACTTGGTGGGCCTTCGTAGGTTACATACTTTTAATCGGCTGATAGTTTTCGTACCCGTTTTGTTAGCCCGTTATGTCCCGCTGTAAGACAACGGCCTCTTAGAGTGGTTAAGCAGTAAGAGGCCACGGGAGCATTCTCCGGATTGGCAAATGTCCCATGCCTTCGGACCGTGGTGAGTCCCAGTACATGTCGGTTTCCTCACGATGTTTTCCTTCACTAAGAGCGATGTTATACCATTGTTAAATACACATATTCAATGGATATATCACAGAGCGCAGCTATAGTTCGTGGTAGTATCATAATATATCTTTTTCTATATAATGATCCCGTTAAATACTGAAGAGAGAAAAACTTTGTACTCGGTACAAAATGTATAGGAAAAATAATTAATGTTATTTATTAATTTCTCTGTTGTATTTTCCTAACTTGTAATGAATTTTATCCTATTCTAGACAAATAGCAATATCTATACTAATATTGTAAAGAGGAAAGATTTGTATTTTTGTGTGTGTGTGGTGGTGTGTGCGTCTACTATGTTTGTCATGAACACATACAGACGCATAATACAAAAACTACTGGACCGATTTTAAAAATTCTTTTTTAAATACTTTTGATCCCGATATTCCTACGGGATCGGGACTTACGCGGGTGAAACCGCGGGACTCAGCTAGTAATAAATAAACATCATTAAAATCGATCCAGCCGTTTTTGCGTGATTGCGATTTGAAGTCTTTAGTCTGTGCGAGTCATGGGTATTTACTATTCAAAGACAATTTGAATAAAATAATTAAATAATGCGTTTATTTCTACATTGACTTGGTGATGATGATTTGTCATTTTCTTTTTTCATTCTGTTGCTAAGTCTATTGTTAGTAAAATTTACGGACTTTAGCGTAAAAGTTCGGCCTTCATTTTATAATTATTGAATTTGAATATAGAAGTATACGAGTAGTTTACGTAGCGGTGTTACGTGCCGTGTAGGTATCCCCGGCGTAGAATAGGGTTACCCCATCTCTTCCCGTGGGTGTCGTAAAAGGCGACTAAGGGATGTAAGGGGACTAGAAAAACTTAAGTTCTCCCCGCGCGGCGGCGGATAAACTGCTTGGTCCCTGGAAGGGTTGGTGTCGGGCAGGCGGCCGGCCGTAAAATATTGACAAATCTATTAGCAGAAGGTATGGTCGGGAACATCTCTCTCAAGTAAAGAAAAATAGTTTGATTTCACGGTTCCGTACCCAAAGGGTCAAAACGGGACCATTTTACTAAGACTCCGCTATCCGTCTGTCTGTCACACGGTTGTATCTCATGAACTGTGATAGCTAGACAGTTGAAATTTTCACAGATGATGTATTTATGTTTCCGCTATAACAATGAATACTGAAAACAGAATAAATAAATATTTAAGTGGCACTTCTATACAACAAACGTGATTTTTAGGGTTCCGTTCCTAAAGGTAAAAACGGGACCCTATTACTGAGACTTCGCTGTCTGTCTGTCCGTCCGTCCGTCCGTTTGTCACCAGGCTGTATCTCATGAACCGTAATAGCTAGACGGTTGAAATTTTCACAGAAGATGTATTTCGGTTGCCGCTACAACAACAAATACTAAAAACAAATATTTAAGAGGGGCTCCCATACAACAAACGTATTTCAAAAACATCGAATCGAGTAGGTCATGAAATTCAAAATGGCTGCCCTATCTGTAAAATACCAGTCCTACTTTAAATAAATTAAATAATGTGAGTCTACGTGCGACCACGGTTAATGTAACTCCACCGAAACGTCGTCGAGGTAATTTTCAAAATAATTATCCAAACCATCCATTTATAACTAACACTTTACTTGTTATTTTCACTGAGTATTTTCACAATAAATATTATTCCAATGATATAGACTTGACCAAGCTACATTATTATATTGATAGAGTTTAATTCTTTAGAGTAATCTGCTAATATTTATTTTAATTGTTTAATATACTAAGCCTATGGATAAAAAAAATCTTAAAATCTACGAAATCAAACAAAAGAAAATCAATTTCGAAAAGTGTTACTGCATATTTTCTACTTTTAAAGTTGTATATAACTCAGCCCCGATATTACTTACAGAGTTGCTGCCATAGTAAAAATTGTTTGTCAGGTATAGTTCTTTCAAAATAACCTTGTTTGATTCGTGGCCGCTAAACTTGAAAAAGACGCCACTTTTAATCATACCCCTTTGTCTTAGCTTCGCTGGCACGAAGTTCTGGGTCAAGTTGGGTAGGTAGGTAAAGCTTTGAAACGGCATTTCCATTGATCAATTAACCAAACATTGAAATTCAGTTGATGAACTCTCATTCCCCGCTTTGACGTTCTAACTGGAGCGGAAAATGTCCAGAGATTTAATCTGTGTTACTGTTTGATCATAAAACAGATTTTTCTTCTGTTTTCGCGATGTTGGACGCGATTTGAACCGGAAAAATGAGTTTAATTTCATATTAAACACAATGGGTACAATATCTATTGAAATAATCTAATTCTAAGCAAAATTATGTTGTAACATAAATAATAAAATAACGCTGCGCTGATAGTAATTTATGATTTAGAATATTACGTAAATTATTCCTACTGTATACCTAACCTACTGGTCGTGGCTTGTCAATATTAGCAGATTCTTAGCGAGTTACTTACTTTGGAATCTGTGTGGCTCATGTTGCGTTTCCACCAAGGATGCATAGCTAGAAATAGGTTTCACAAAACCTTTTGTTTCTAACAACACAATCCCTCGCTACGTATCCTTGGTGTAAACGAAGCCTTAGTTTGAATAATAAAAAACCGGCCAAATGCGAGTCGGAGTCGCGCACGAAGGGTTCCATACCATTATCACAAATAATACCACGTTTGTTGTTGTGTGTTTGTTGAGCCCCACTTAAATAAATAATTTATTCTGTTTTTAGTTGTTATTCGTTGTTATAACGGTAACATACTTAGGTACATCATCTGTGAAATTTTTAACTGTCTAGCTATGACGGTTTATGAGATATAGCCGGTGACAGACCGACAGACAAACGGACGGACAGTTGAGCCTTAGTGAAAGGGTCCAGTTTTTGCCCCCT
Organism: Idaea biselata; assembly: GCA_958496205.1. Lineage (NCBI taxonomy): Eukaryota > Metazoa > Arthropoda > Insecta > Lepidoptera > Geometridae > Idaea > Idaea biselata. Next base: position 14,497,708 of record OY292404.1, read on the forward strand.
TGGGTACGGAACCCTAAAAAATATTTTATATACATACTTTAGTAGTGTATTTCATTTTCTGAAACACAGTAAATAATCCGTATTCGATTGAATTCAAAATGTGTTTTTTGTGGCGAGCGTCCGTTGTGTGGATTAGGTAAGGGTACCTATTCTATTTCGATTTTCCAATTTCCATATAAATTGATCAATTGTAGTAAATAATATTCTAGTTTATGTATGAACCTATGTAAAACATACTGTTACTTAAGCAGGTCAGGTACCTACTCTACATACAAATACATTTACTAATCCAAAAAAGAAAATTACAAGTTTACGGAAACAGTGAGGCTCACTGTCACAATCACCATTATTCTTCTTTTTTTGCGTATAGTGGTGTGACTCTACTAGTGTTAGAGTTTTCAGGTCGCCCTAAGGCCTCTAATTTAACCTAACGACTGCTATTAAAGATAACAACCGGGACCACCTGTTTAACGTGCCTTCCGAAGAACGGAGGACCTCGAGAAAATGATTTATCTACCAATACATTTTGAATGAATAAATGCTGTATTGTACCAAAAACTAATTTAAACAAATATTACATAGACAAAAACTTAAAACTAGTATGGAACAATGGGCGACCCTATCACCAAAGGCGATCTCTTCCAAGCAACCAATCTTCCATGCAACTATTTTAGGATAACACTAGCAGTGCCCGCAACTTCGTCAACTACTTCGCCTAATTTTTTGAAAATATAATATAGTCAATATAGCTTCTCAAAAAGGACTATCCGACACTGAAATAATTTTTCAAATCGGACCAGCAGCGGTTCCTGAGATTAGCTCGTTCAAACAAACAAACTCTTCAGCTTTTTATAAATATTATTATTGCAGATGTGTTTGATTATTGTTGTTGTTTTTAGGTTCCTATTGTATTTTAATTTTTTGTTTGTGTTTGTTTATTCTGTGTTTTCTTTTCTTTGATTTTTTTCTGTATTTAATAAAATATATAAAAAATAATATTAGAATAGAGATGTAAGATAAGATAAGCATAAAATGCCAGTGTATTTAGAATGTGTTATGATGTTTCAGCAACAAATCCCAGCGATGGCGGACCTGAAGTTGGGCGGACTGCTCTACCTCGTCGGCGTCTTCTTCTTCAAGTCAGACGGACGCATCCCCTTCGCTCACGCCATCTGGCACGTGTTCGTCGCTCTGGCCGCCAGCGTGCACTACCTAGCAATCCTCCGACATCTCTTCCCAGAACTAAAATCTCAATGAAGACTGCCCGCAATTCAAACTATTGAATCTCCATTATTAAGCTCTCTATTAGCTATTTTTGTAACGACAATTTCAATTGGATAATTCGATAATCTACGCTCGGCGTTTGTCCGCGAATTTTCCGCGTGTTCACTCTTTGTAGGAACTTTGTTCGACGGACCGACCGACTACTTGTGACTCGTTATTGACTTCTTTAAGACTCTAAAGACTTGAACAATCTATTTTTTACATTTACATTTGTTGTTTCACTTTTAAGCCGCGATTCCACTAGGGTAGTCTTGTATAAAACTTGTACGCAAAGTTACATACATTTGCGTACAAGTTTAATACAAGACCTCATTAGTAAGAGATCACGTTTGCATACAAGTTATGCCTAATAGAATCGCGGCTTCATGTCTTATGACTACGATTTTCCGAAACCGTTTTGAATGACTTTTTTCTATAGAAATAGATTCAACCGTTTAAAAATTATGATCTAAATTCATAGTGAATCGGGTTTTTTAATATACTTTAGGGTTATTTATACTAGGGGTAGTTGTAATGGTTTTGGCCTGTTCCCCGTCGGTCCGTTTGAACGTTTTTTGCTAGAATTTTGTAGAAAACAATCACCTCGATATAGATAAATTAGGAAGTAGTGGAATAGACTGTAACGACGGACGCGTCTGAAAGTGTATTAGACATCTATCTACTAAATTGTTGAGTAAGAGTATTTTAAAATACAATAAAATATCCTTTTTTTTTACAAAAAATATTACTAGCAATCCTAAACTCATGCAAAAAGTTTGATTTTTAAAAATTCAGGACATTTGATCATGTGTCTATATGAATTTTATTGTGGAAGGCTTAGTTTGACGATTTTTATCTCGTTTGGGTACAACACTATTTCATAATGAGTGTTACACTTTCAAGATAACTGAATAGACATTGATACTTCGAAGAACTAAAATTAGGTCAAAGGAAGCGTCCTTCCTTTCTCAATTTGCTTACTTTATTTGACGAAATCTTTCAGTTAATGAAATCCGTTTATTGCCAGGGAAGAAACAAATTATATTCAATGAAATAACAACCACGAAAAACGGGGTTTTTATTGACAAATTGCCATACGGTTTTAATTAGAAAGAGAAAACAATTTTGACCTAAACAAAACACGGGAAATAGTTACCTAAAATAACAATAAAAATTAAAATATTTCAATTAAAAACCCCAAATGGTAAAACAACATAAACAATAATTTATGATCAGCATAAACACTTGTCCCCGACGGGAATCGAACTCAAAACCTTATGTGCTGCAGCCGGGGGTTCCTTATGCTTTTATCAATACGGTCACAGAGGCCGTATTGGTAATTTCGTTGTGCCATTTATGAAAAAGTATTAAACCGACCCGAAAAGTTTAGTCTACAATTAAAAAACCAAGTATACATATATGAGTATATAATCTTCCAATGATATAGGTTTTATTGTGTATCTGATGCCCCACTCAAGTTGTCTAATACATTTCTCATACGTGTCTAAGATTTTGTTCTTAATTTTAAGCCTTAAATATGATGCTGTACGGTTATTTAATTCGAAACCTATTATAATGTGGACGTGAACTAGTTTCGTTTAGGTTTTCTCTGTGATTTATTATTATTATTACGTACTTGATCGAATCAAGGTTATAGTGAATTCTCAATTATTTAATTTGTAGATTTAATAGCAATGCCCAGAGGTGCCATGCGCAAAACTTGTAAATTAAAAATTATAGGGTAATTTACAAGTTTTGTGCTTGACTGAGGCTAACATTAATTGGGTGGATTTTTTAAATTAACCGTGCAAAAAGTAGCCTATGTTATTCCCCAGAATACAATTTTACCAAAGATTTAAGAGGTAAGGATACCTACTCGTTCTCCATACAAACGCAGTCGATTGTTCCCTCCCTAGATAAAGACATTAAGCAAATATGCCATAAAACCTATACCTTCCCTCCCATGACCATGCTCCATCGTTTTAGATTTTTTTCAATTAGAATATAATTTTCTTTCAGAAAAATTAGAAAAAAATCAAAAAATGAGCATGTCTGATGAAGGTTTTATGGTATACTTTATCCAGGGAGGAAACAGTCGACTTCGTTTGTAAAGTTTATATGGAGAAAAAAATAGGGTGTCCTTTAACCTTAAGCCTGGATTCCATTGGGCAAGTCTTGGATGCAACTTGCGCGGAAATACATCACATGTGACGTTACAAGTTGCTTGCATATAAATTTACTTGTATACATACCAGTTGCATGCAATATTCACGCACAATTTGCATGCAAGACTTGTCTAATGTAAACGGGGCTTAGTATCGGGATAAAAAAGTTTAAAAAATACCAACAAAGAAAAACCTGTTCTCTTTATAAAATTAGAGAGATAAATAGTAAAAATCAGCATGAATATGTTTGGCCAAATAGTAAACAGTATAACGTGTGTTTGTAATGTATATTTTGTAATATATTGTTGAAAGTTATTGTTGTAGTAGTCCTAAGTAGAGTTATCTCAGAATCTCGTGACCAATCCAATTAATTTTTTAGATGTAACTATTTGATGTATTTAGGGTTTTTAGACATGTTTATACCTAACTTATTATACTTATACTGAATCCAGTTTTTTCAGCGGAAACTTTTTTATACACCTAAATGTGAATTTTCCTTGTAATGACATGTACAATAGAATTCGTTTATAATGACTTTGAAGGGAAGTAACAAACACGTCATATCAGACGTCATATAAAGCATATGTGTTTTTTATTAGGGTTCCGTACCTCAATAGATAAAAAAAGGAACTCCTATAAGATCACTTTGTTGTAAGTCGTGTGCATTTCTGAAAAAAAAGTATTTTCTTTCTTTCTTACTTTCTAAGAAAACAAGAAACTCGCATTCTGACGTCATGTTTTAATAAGTGCACCCGTTGATGAGAAAATTCGTGGTTAAGCAGACAGACGGATAACCGAGACAAGTTAGTTATGATGTTATAAGGGTTACTGTTTTACCTTTTGAGGGGCGAAACCCTAAAAACTAACATTGCGGTATAATGACTTTTTAAAATTAGGTCTTAATAAGCGACATGAGGTAATTATATCCGGGCTTTTTTTTAAATATGCATAACGTCATTTTAAGCGGTTGGTCAATATATACGGAGTCATTAGGAACGAATTCCACTGTAGTTCGTTATACATTTTAATGTACCTAAGTAAAGAGATCTTGTAAAGTACTAGGTAAAGTTTTAATTCCTATTTAAAAGTTGTTTATTTATTTGTACTTTCGAATTTAGCTGTTAGATATTGCTCAATTGTGTGACTGTTCAGTGAACTTCCGATTGTTGGTTTATCGAAGAAAAGTCATTTATTTATCAAAGAATCAACCATTTTTTTAACCCTTTAAAATAATGTCGGCGCGTGGTTGTATATGTGCTTGTCTATTAATCAAACTTGACATTTTGTATACCTACACATAAAGTTTAGCGAGGAGATAAAGGGGAAAATTCCAAAACTTATTTTATAACAATAAATATTCACTTATTTTTATTTTAAATTTTTGTTGAGGTTGTATACTATACAACCTTAACAAAAATTTAAAATTAACATATGCAATGTATATGTCCCCCTGTGGCAATGTGGCCCTTCAATAAACCTGGGTCCCACGTCTGTTCTCACAATTGTGTTTCAATGGAGTGTAGCGTCGTCGATAGTAATTGTCATATTTGGCGTGTATTTGGCACATGTGGTGAAATTTGTCAAATATGACAATAAAATTACTATTCTATTGACATTCTATTGAGACACAACTGTGAGACTAGACTTGGGAGCCAGAAGTAGATAATTAGATTAGAAGATTAGTAGATTACTCGTGCTACAAAAGCTTGAAGACCTTTGTTTTAATTAGTAGATACACATTCGAGCACGCGCCAATATGAGTTTAAACATTTTTACTTGTAGCTTCGTTTATAACGGTATGGAATTATAATAACCATATTGAAGGCTTCCTTCTCAACCATTACTCGAATTTAAAATCTCTCAACATTCTAGTCACATTGCTGCAAATATATTCGAATGAATTTTTATAATTACTTAGTAAATTATTCATTTTAACACTAGACAGTCGAAGTGCGAGTCGCGTTAAAGTTAAACTCAGTTTAATTGGCACAAATTATGTAAGAAATTATAAGCTTTATGCACAAATCAGTGGAACCAAAAACAAAAAACAAAACATATATAAATAAATAATAAATATTGCAAGACTTTGCACACAGCGCAATCTAGCATCTAAGCGCCCTAAGTAAGCAACTAGGCTTGTACTAAAGGTACTCGACAACTAAGGGTACTTAATTACATAATATGATTCTTGTTTTGTAAATGCATGGTACACATGTAGATGATGTTGTGATCTGGGTTGCTTCTATAAAAAAATAACAAGAATATTTAAATTAAGAAAAAAAAAGCATTAAATACTTATTTTTCGAGTTATACCCGTTGTGGCTTTGTAACAATGTCAAACATTTTTAACAGACTAAAAAAAGAAGGAGATTCTCAATTCGACTGTATATATTTTTTTTAACATATTTTAACATTCGCTTAGTTCTGTGCCAATTTTTCTGACTCGTACTTTAAGCTGTAGGTATAACAAGTTAACTTTTGTTTTTATATAAAAACGTTTGCACGGAACCTAATGGTCGCGAATCCGACTCGCACTTGATCGGTTTTTTAAACCACCGGTTGTCACAGGGTAAAAAAGAGTTAAGCGGTTGCACAAAAAATATTACCTATATTAGGTGTGAGAAATATTTTAAGGATTGGTGTTTTTATTTATTTTAATTTTAAATCAATTTTAAAATATTATTTAGAGATTTTAATCTGTTGCTGGGAATATGCCAACTAATTAAATGCGAATGTTTGTTCGTTTGTTTTCTCTTGAATACTTTGTACTTACCTACAAGGGTAAGTCGGTATTTCATAGTAGGGAGCATAATTTTTCGCGAACGAAACCACGGGGCGCAGCTAATAAAGTGATATGCCAAAGAAGTCTGCGGAAATCCTACATTACTAACCCCGAGTTTCTTCACTGATAGTAAGACTCAGCTAAGTTTTTTTAGTTATGGCCTTCAGCCATCAATGTAGGGCAATTTGGGCCAGTATCACGGGTATGTAGTGGAAAGCGAAGAGCTAAGAGTTGAGGGTATGTTAATAAAAGCTAAATGTGACGCACATTTCATAGAAAAAAAATGTTAGAAGATGTCGCTCTTACCTATTACTTTTGCTGTCGATGAAGAAACTTAGCGTTAGATAAAAAAATGTGAATTAAGGTGGCCCTTCATGATTCTCGACGTGTTTGAAAAAACTTTTACTCTTCGTACAATTTTATATAAATTTTCGCGTTCAAAATTTGGAAGGGACCATCTTAAGTGAGAGGTAATATTATATTACTTAGAACTAAATTGTTGATTAAGGCGGCTCTTCATGATTAGCGACTAGTTTTTTTTTTTTTATATTTAATCTTTTTAGATAAGTTACCGTTGATTATCGTGAAGAGAAGAGACCACCTTTAGCAAATTTTCAATTACAGAAATTCGCCAATGTTCAATAAATATTGACATAAATTACCAAGGATTCTGTTAGATATACCTCTTATCTAATATGCTTATTTTTAGCACGACCACAAAAATATTAAACTTACTAGTATAGCTGCATACAAAGATACGATTTTAAACGTATATGTAAATCTATTACGTCTTTGTTTTATTCATCATCATCATCATTTCAGCTGTAAGAAGTCCACTGCTGGACATAAGCCTCCCTCATAGATTTCCAGATGCTTCGGTCATAAGTGGCCTGCATCCATCGTGAACCCGCGGCCTTAACTAAGTCGTCCGTCCATCTCGTTGGTGGACGTCCAACGCTGCGCTTTCCGATCCGCGGTCTCCATTCGAGAACTTTTCGGCCCCAACGACCATCTGTTCTCCGTGCTATATGTCCTGCCCACTGCCACTTCAAAGAGCTAATCCGTTTGGCTATGTCGGTGACCCTCGTTCTTCTACGTATCTCCTCATTTCTGATTCGATCCCGTAGAGAAACCCCGAGCATAGCTCTCTCCATAGCTCTTTGAGCAACTCTAAGCTTATTCATAAGGCCTATAGTGAAGCACCACGTTTCGGATCCGTATGTCATCACTGGCAACACACACTGATTGAAGACTTTCGTCTTAAGGCACTGAGGTATTTTAGACGAAAAGACGTTGCGGAGCTTCCCGAACGCTGCCCATCCGAGCTGGATTCGACGATTGACCTCTTTCTCGAAGTTGAACCTACCTAACTGGACTGTCTGTCCTAGGTATACGTACGCGTCAACAACTTCGAGAGCCGAATTCTCAACCATAACAGGGGTAGGTACAACATGGGCATTAGACATGACTTTCGTCTTGTCCATGTTCATCCTAAGACCTACCCGCTGGGAGACTTGATTGAGGCCTTCGAGCATCGTACTGAGTTCCTCCATCGACTTTGCCATGTCTACAATATCGTCGGCAAACCGAAGGTGAGTGATGTATTCGCCGTTAATATTGATACCCAGTCCTTTCCATTCCAGAAGCTTGAAGGCGTCTTCCAAAGCGGCCGTAAAGAGTTTCGGAGATATCACGTCTCCCTGTCTTACGCCTCTCTTCAATAGAATCGCCCTCGAACTCTGTTCCTGTACTCGGACCGACATAGTGGCGTTTTTATACAAACACTTCAACACTTCGATATACCGATAGTCAATATGGCATCGTTGGAGAGACTCGAGTACCGCCCACGTTTTGTTTTATTACGATTGGGTAAAATTTACAATTGGTTGCATGGTCGGTACTGACTGAGGTATCTATAATCCGACAAAGTAACCTGTGATCTTTACTATGTAAGGGGGGAGGTTAGTCGTAGTTCGGCGGCTCGATACCTCAGTAATCCTCGGTTTCGCGAGATTTAAAGAACGTTAACTTTAACGCTGGTTAAACCCCGTATAAAGTTACAATATCTATTGATAGCACAATTCAATTCTGGTCACCGACCGATAAAAATCGATGAAACTATTTCACAAGAAATTGTCTTAAGAGGAAAGAATATCTACTCGTTCTCCATACAAACGTAGTCGACTATGGCCTCCCTGGATAAACATATTAGAGCAAATATGTTTATGCCATGAAACCTATATCTGCCATGAAAATGATCCTACGTTTTTTTTCTAATTATATTAGAAATAAAATTTAGAAAATTAAAATAAGATAAAATAAAATTGTAGGGGCATTGTCACGGCTCCAGAAAAGAAATAGTCAACTACGTTTGTAAAGTTTGTATGGAGAAAAGAGTAGGTAACCTTTCCCCTTAACGGTAGTTACAACAATCTCGAGAAACTGACTGTTTGTCCGACTGCACCTGTTTGTTAATTACCTGTTACTTGAGTTGTATTCAAATTACATCTCAAGTCTTCCATAAGATGCCATTGGTAAATATAATATTAGGTGTTTAGAATTAAAACGGTGTTGCGTATTCAATATAAACTTAACTGTACTTTAGTACCTACCTATGTATTTATTGTAGTTTATATACCAATGTCAACTCTGTTAATGTATACTATGTTATTTTATACTTACAGCGAGCGCAATATAGCTAACTTCATTTTACTAATCACTTGATTAGTCCCTAAATAGAATTTAGGGACTAATCAAGTGAAATCATCCTGGGATTCTAAAATCGAATAAACGTTCTACGCAGTGCGCAGCGGCCTTATTCCGCAAAACAAAACAGCGTGTAGACGCTGACTAGCTTCGACACGGTTCGCGATTTATTTTGTATTCTAGACTGACGTGCCGTGTAGCACAGGCTTTTTGTTCTGTGTCATTGGCTTCTAGACTAGAATACAGAGTTAACTTCACAGGTTTCAAAGTAGTTCTAGAAAATTTGACTGGAGTCTACATCGGATCTATGTAGGTTTTTCTTGCAGAATAAGGCCGCAGGTATTTTGAGTACCTCTAGTTAATTGCGCAATCCGACAGCTTGAAAAGGTTCTTTGAGACTCTGCAAAAACAATGCCTTTAGCCCGCAAGGATCTGACTTATATGTACCTAATTCAAATTGCGCGTATTAGATGACTAAATACCCTGTATTTTTGTAACACTTATTGTTATCTCATTAACAAACATAATATTTATGCCTGTATGTATATGTAATACGCGCAACTATGACATGTTACCAGTTATTGTGACTGTGTCAGAAAGCATTTGCTTTGCAGAATCCCCTTAAACAATCCTTTTTAAACCCCCTGCATTCGCAACTACATAATATGACATTCCTGTAGTCCCATGATCTTAGTGATTTATCAAGATATAAGCAAATATTTCTAGTGGTTTCTTATTTTACAGTTGTAGCCATAAGTATCTAAATGTAAACAAAAAAACTTAATTAAAAAATCCATAACATACCTACTTCTTGTAAGTGTACTACTTGCAAGAGTATTTTCCTCTAAGATATATGTTACCCAGAACTGTAAAATAACAACCATATTATCTTGTTTCTATATAAGATGTAGGTATTGATATAGTTAAGTTACCTACAGTATGCATTCATGTGTATTATTTATAAGTGAACATAAACATACCTTCATTTTTTTTACAAAATGCATAATAATAGTCATTGAATATTATTTTAATGGTCCCTGGTATTATTTTGTAGAGGTTTTTGGGAAATCAAATAAAATGAAATTTTACAAACAATCAAACTGTTTTATTTACTGGTCTGTAACACCCTTGTTAATAAACGTGGAATAAGGGTGGATTAGTATTTAAACATATTTAGTCTTTTTCTGTATGAACTTTCAAAGTTACCAGACAGAAACAACAAAAAGTGGTAAATCTAATCCAACCTTATTCCATGTTTATTAATATAAGAGTAAGTGTATAAATATGGCTGTACATATCAAATGTAGGTATACTAAATAGTATAATAAGTATTTAGATTGGGTGACCATACCAATTGCTATGCAATACATTTACATGAATGTTACATCACATATTGGTTCCAAAAGCACATACTAAAGTTATGGTAACCCTATTTAAAGAATAAATACATGGTTAATTCAATTGTGATGGCTAAGGTAACATATAAAGAGAAATTGTCAAAAGAATAGTTTTTAAAAAGTATGATTAATTTATTAAAATGTTTCCTTACCTTTTACATCAATAAGTTATTAATACAAAGAATTACAAAGAAACTATATCTATCTTTTTACACTTCTCAGTGTTTACATTTTGGATACTGTTTTTATACCGAGTATATCAAAACATTTTTCCATTATTAGTGCAGTTATTTCACACAGCATTAACCGGTTGTAGTATATCATAATTATCTTGCCATCCTTATCTTTCTCAATGCAATAACATTTGTCGTAGAATTCTGTAAAGGTTGCAGAGATTTCATACAGATATTCACATAAAGTATGCAAGAATAAATCCCTTGAAACTTTAAGTATAACCTCAGGGAACCTAAGCAGAACCTTTGCCAGCTTCAATTCTGCATCATGTGTTAACTTCAATCCCGTTTTTTGAGATTCAGCTAACAATGTCTCATTAGATATTTGGGCATTCCGAGCTATTGACCTAATACGAGTCAAAGCGTACAGCAAATAAACAGCCGTATTACCTCTATCATCTAACATTTTATCAAATGAAAATATATAGTCATTGATTCTGTTGTGAGATAAATCTGCATACTTGATACAGCCATATGCAATAGCTTCTTGAGCCCGTTTTAACTCTTCAGGACTCAATACTTTATCCCTTCCTTTTTCAACTAACTTGTCTAGAGCTCGAGTTAACCCTTCATTCATTAAATCAATTAGTTTTATAGTGTCTCCGGACCTTGTCTTAAATTTCTTCTTATCTTCTCCTAAAACTACTCCAAAGCCAACATGCTCAACAACTTTGCTTTCTTTTGGGATAATTCCGGCTCTCTTTGCACAGGCTTCTAGGATCATAAAGTGTTGGTGCTGTCCAGCATCAGTTACATATATAATTCTCTTTGCTTTTTCCTCATGAACTCTCTGTGTGATACAGGCCATATCAGACGTGTCATAAGTGTAACCACCATCAGACTTTACAATAGTGAAAGGTATACCTTCATGTTTTTCAGCATTACCCCACATAATCAATCTACCTTCATCCTCTTCCAATACTCCCTTTTCCTTCAACTCTTTAACTACTACATTCATTAAATCATGGTAGTAAGATTCTCCACGATCAATTAATTTAACCTCGAGACGGTCATACACTTTCTGAAACTCTTGACGGGAAACCTCACAGATGAGTTTCCAAGCTGCAATGTAATCAGGTTTATGAGATTGAAGTTCAACAACACAACTGTATGCTCGTTTTTTAAATACCTCATCTTCATCAAACCTTTTCTTTGATTCCTTATAAAATGCCTGCAGATCGGATATTGGGGGGGAATGAATCTTGTAATCTGGGAATTTATCTTGCAAATGTGCTATTAACATGCCAAACTGTGTGCCCCAGTCTCCTAAGTGGTTCACCCTCAGTACATCATTGTTCAAAAACTCCAACAATCGGCAAATACTTTCTCCTATGATAGTTGAACGCAAATGACCCACATGCATTTCTTTAGCAATATTTGGAGACGAGAAATCACAAACGACTCGTTCTCGTTTTGTGGGAGGAGGTTTAACACCAAACAGAAGAATACAGCTGAGAATGTGCTCAACAAACACTTTATTCAGATAAATATTAATGAATCCAGCTCCTGCGACTTCCATCCTCTCTATGAGCGGTGAACTCGGAGTTTTATTCAAGATGTTGTTTGCAACTTCCCTTGGATTTGTTTTAACATTTTTAGCTTTGAGCAGCTGTGCGATCGCCATAGCCGAATTGCACTGATAGTCTCCGAACTTAGCATTACTACCCGAAACTGTTATCGCTGCAGGTGGATCCTCTAAATCAGGGTACGCTGAACTAATGGCTATTGTAAATACTTTCTCTAGTTCCTCCAATACGCTTACATTGCCCTCTACAGAGTTGATATCCGTAATGAGTGTGGGCCTTTTCCTGGATTCCTTTTTTTTACCAGAAAAAGATGCCCCGCCCTTCTCGACCTCAATAGCGTTCTGAAGAATTGCCAAACGATGTTTTAACTTTTCATTTTCAGTCATAAGTTTATCGAGTCTTGCATCACCCACGAAACTCAGATCGCCTTTTTCCAACATTTCAATCTCGTGTGATATCTGTTTAACCTCTTTCTCAGCCTTCGCTGTAATCTCCTCCAACTGCTTTTCATCTATTTCTGCCATTTGGGCGGTATTATATATTTAACACTGACGAATTAAACGTTTATTTATAAAATTGAGTTTAATTATTTTTAGGTTATTTGCCTGCCACCGCACCGAAAATCTTGACAGCCAGTGACAGCTGACGTAAAGTCGTATTTGACATTTATTTCGTTCAAAAATATTTCCATGACTGGGCTCTATGGTTCATAAACAGAGCATCTGTGCATAGCATTCGTGGGCAACACTATTTTCATCCTACTCTATGACTGTAGTCATAGCAACCAAGGTCAAACAAACAGCGGCAAAAAGCGTGTTTCAAAAGTGGCAAGTGTAATGTGAATAGAAAAATAAATAAATCTTCGTTATTTTTCTATAAATTATCTGACCAATCAATGTTGTTTCTAAGCTTTACATTTAGTGCGATGAGTTTATTTCATATTTAACACTTTTTTATTATTTACACCGATCGAAAAATACTTCTAATGGATGAAGGATGGCTTGTAGTCAAAACGGGCTCGATTATACAAATGGAGATTCAGACGAACTACTGTGGCTTGAAAATATTACCAAGTAAGTTTCCTATTATGTATATAGTGCATTTCATTATTATTTTAATGTCTATTATTGGGTTCATGGAGCGCCCATTGATATACCTACATTTATATAGTAGCTACATAGTTCGTTGTTTACCAAGGCCATGTAATTATTATTCATGTTCTAATTTTATGAATTTAGTGGCATTAACATTATTTAGATAACGATCTAGATAACTTACTATGCGACGCATCTAATATTAAAAAGATTTGGGAGTTCTAGATAGCGGCTAGGCAGGTCGGATGTAGGATCTTCATTGAATAACATCAAAATAAATCACAGAACCTACTCGTAGCGGAGATATAAATAGAACAGTTATGTAAAGTAATTAACTAGGTAGGTACCTACCTGAATATTTAATATTTCCAATGTTTCCTTTTCATTATAAAGTTGAGGTGAGCATTTCATTGGCCAATGTTACCACTGATATTAAGTTAAGACAGTTTACCTAGTAGTTGGCACGTGCTAAATACCTACTAGGTAAGTAAGGTCTGAGATGTGGTATCTACCTTACATAGGTAGAAGATATCTGTTCAATAGTGACTTGTTAGATAATCATAAATCACGAAATTAGGTAAAGGTATAGAAAGACGGCATCTCGGCAATGGAACAAGATCTATACCAGTTTATCTATCTAGCAGCTCACTGGCCTAGCTGCACCTGCTGAATTGAATGGAAGTGCGGGTTAAGCATCGCTTGGCACGAACATTAATAGGATGGGTAACCGATTATTTGTGTGGCAAAAAAACATTTTCTCGAGCTCCTTCGTGCTTCGGAAGGCACGGCAAGGTCACGGTTGTTATTTCAGTAAGCAGTCGTTAGGTCAAGTTAGAGGCCTTAGGGGGGTCTTGAAAATTTTAACTGTAGGTAAGCCACAACACTACATGAAAAAGAAAGAAGATCTATGTACCTAGTTTACAAAGCAGCAATTAACTACTCAGTGCCTATGAAACCGAATTACCAACTGGATAAAACGGGTGCTGATCCATTTTTTAGGGTAAAAACGGGACCCTATTACTGAGACTTCGCTGTCTGTCCGTCCGTCCGTCCGTCCGTCTGTCATTTTTAATTTAATTGGGTGGCTTACGTATCCACAATACCCACAAACCTAAGTACCTAAGGTTTGTGGGAGATCGTCTTTTCGTGTATTGTTGTGGCTCACCTAATGTTAGTTTTTGGTCGCCCTAAGGCCTCTTAATTTAACCGCTATCAGAGATAACATCCTGGCGCGGTCATTCCTTGGATGGGTGACTGATAATTTGTGTGGCAAAAACATTTTCTCGAGCTACTTCGAGCTTAAGTAGTTGGTCCCGGATGTTATGGGAGGTATCAGCTGTGGCCAAGACTTTCTATCTAATACGTACCATAGATGACTGTTCTCACTTACTTGGCTAAGCTCTTTCTCTCATTTTAGGGAGATGAAGGAAACTCGCATCAGAAACAGCAATAGTGACTCTACACCTAATTTGGATAGCATTTTAAGACTACAGAAAAATGAAAATAACAGGTAAGGATTTTTAAACTAATTATTAAGAATAATATTGCCCATTTTCGTGTTTCTTACGATTTGTAGGACGATATACCTAGCCGATATCGAAATTGCTTATTTTAGAAAATCAAGAAGAACATCTTTGGAAGCAATGGAAACGAAGGTGAAAAGTCAAGCCCCTACGGTGGCACATTCAGCAGGCACCTTACGACATCATAAAGGTAAGATCTTTAACTAACTATGACACAATTACATCGAAGTAACCTCCTTCCATGCTACTTTTTCCGTAAATACCTACATTACTCAAGTCATGTTATTAATATAAAATATTCACTATTTCATCGATGTTAGTAGAAGTCAATACCTACAGTCGCGTGCAAAAAGATTTTATGTTAAAACAGAATAGTTTGTGTATTCTTGAAATTGTATCAACTTCATTTTATTTACCTAACTATTTTTAGAGTTCAATGTCAATAAGAAGAAACCCTTATTTATTTTCTGATTTCTAGGAATATTTTACTAGGCACTTTACTAAGTTTCATCGCCATCGATTTAGCAGCTTTTGTGTGAATAGGTACACATACATACATACATACCAAAAATGGATTTAGCCCGCAAACTTTCAGTTATTTTATTAAGCCGCATTATTAAGCCAACGAGTTTAACGTATCGGAAGTAGCTCTTGGATATTTACTAACATAAAACTTAGTTGTTTTTTTGTTTTTGTACACACAATGTAATCTTTTATCAAGCCTAGGTAGGTACCTGTATACGGATGTCTTAATGCGTCCGGAAATATTATATTCGAAAAGATAATTTAAGTTACTTATGAGTTAGGGTAGATGTTTTTCATTGTACGTAAGTAATCACTCTAATCAGTCTAATCACTAATCACCTAGTAAAGGATCAATGAACTAAGCTGAGGGCTAAGACCTATTTACCTACATTTCATATTTTCATACCTAACATAACGAATAACCGATTCAGTTCAATATTTTTCATAATTATACTGGTATGGTGCTATCAGCTATCACATTATGGTCTAGATACGGATGTATTTCTTGACCGACTTTTAAAGCGACAAGTTCACAAAATTGTATTGCAAAGTATTTTTATTTCAATGTTTAAAACAGGCTATCAAAATGGAAGAAGAAAATATGCGGTCAGAAATAATTTGTTGGATTGGGAAGACACTGCGAATATTAGTTCAAACGATTTCCTATCAGAACTGCTGCCGCATTATGTGACTCCTCGGCACAGGCGACTGAATAATGTGATTGATGAAGACTTCTTCGATGTTATATTGGCTCCAAGTAATATATATTTTTACCTAGCGTTCCGCCCCGGTTTGCACGGCGATATACAGTAGGTACTAACAGCCGAATACAGAAACGCCACCTAAAATTTGAGGCGTACCTATTTAAATAATTGAGCAGATTCTAAATTTAAAAATTGTATAGGAATTTTTGAATTTCAGAGGTGCATAGTTGTTTAAATAGAACTCTTTTTGAGTTGCGTTTCTGTATTCGGCCGTTAGTTACATAAAAATCTACTCCTCAACGCAATCACCGCAGAAACGCATATAATTATTGTGTATTTTGTTAGAAAATAATAAATACCTTTTGATTGAATGAACTAATTTAATTGTCTCTCTAGGACCACACGAAATCAAACCTCGTAGGAAATCAATACCAAAAGAGAACACAGGACATTATCAAAACGTCATTACCAAAAATAACACCAAAAAGCAGGGCTCATTAAGTTCTGTTTCTAGTAAATCTCAGAAGGAGAAAACGAGTGAACTCATTATACCGGAACTGCCAAAAGGAAGGCTTTTGGAAATAAAGATCTTCTCAAATTGGGGCGATAAGTACATTGTTGGACTGAATGGTATTGAAATGTTCGATTCAGATGGCCGGATTGTTGAAG
The DNA here is from genome assembly GCA_958496205.1 of Idaea biselata. NCBI lineage: Eukaryota > Metazoa > Arthropoda > Insecta > Lepidoptera > Geometridae > Idaea > Idaea biselata. The sequence goes on from OY292404.1 coordinate 14,514,295, forward strand.
TAGAAAAGGTGAGTACCTTAATAGTTTTGGATCCTTTTAAGACACAGTACTTAATAGACGTTCCGCACTCGACCTTTTTTAACGGATTTATTGTGACCATTTGCCATAGATCTAATAGTGATTGATTACGGTCATATGCAGTGCGGGTTGTGAAAAAGTTAGACATTAAATTATGCCTTTCACGCAATACTATCTGACGGTTCTTAAAGTCTTACAGCCCTTGTTAGCCGCGTTTAAGACTTCGGCAACTTTGTAGCCACTGGCAGTAATTTCTAGCTATCATCTCTGATAAAAATTGTCACGAATTCATGAAAAATGTATCTTGTATGTATTTTGTAGATTTGGACAGATGCAGAGACCGGAGACCAACCGGACAGCGGGCGAGTGAGCAACGTCTGCGGCGGCATCGTCCGCACGAGAGACGACAGACACGCGTGGAGTGCGCCCGCGCCGCTCGTCGCGCCCATCGCCCTCTCCGCTCTACTCGCCCGATGCACCACGCTGGCTTTACTGCGTGTTTGGGTATTAATACACAAACTCACTAATCTTGAAGATATTCAAACGCAACTAAATTTAAAACTTCACTATAATTCCGATAATTGCCATTTTTGGCCTTGTTTCTATCAATAGACCGACCAATTTGACGACCTCTGTGGCGCGTCGTGCGAAAGCGTGACTGCAAAGCAGGAGGTTGCGGGTTCGATTCCCACAAATATTTATAAATAAAATTAAAAGAAAAATAAATATAAATATTATATCCGTTGTCTAGTCACCGTCACACAAGGCTAGATAGCCATGGCTTAGATGCGGGGCTAGATGGCGCCGTGTATTGTTCACAGAATTTATTTATATAAAAAAAAAAAAGGACCACGGACCAATCAAACCATCAAAACAGAAGATGTTCAAAACAAAAGCAAAATTCGAATGACATAAAAACAATTAACGATCAAAACATAATCAACTTGTAAAAAAACATAACCATAGTTAAAATTATATGTCAATATCTACTTTAAAAAAAGTCTGCGTTGGAATCGGTTCAACCAAGCTACTCGTACCTACGGATATACGGAGTAATAGAAATAGGGGTCAAGTTAACGGCAAAATGATGGTGCAAGTTGAAAATAATAAGATCAAATATTAAATAATTATTTATTTTTTAGTTGAATAATTATTCTTTATTTAGATTATATTACCTTTTCAGAATTACAATAAATCTCGCATATATTCAACCCGAGGGGTGCGTCTCGTACAAATCAAACTGGACGATCAAATTATATTTTATGGAGAAATAGCTAGAGCTAATGGTGAACTCACAGGACCTTTGACTACTTTTGGTGATGTAAGACTTCATTAAAAGGTCTTAGACAAAATGTTTGACGATTAAGATTAGTATATAAATTAAGTTATTTTCCATTTGCAGACAATTCTCTTTACCAAAGACACTGAAATTCTAGAAGCAATAATGGTAAATGATAAAAATTTCCAAGCATTATTAAGAGAAACCGATCCTTTGAACGAATATTCATCCGATATCGAGAAGCGGCCTCCCACAGCAAACGACAGCGTCGCCGACTTGAACTGTCAAGACCTTTTGCAAAGTTTAGACGATGACAGCGATATTAAATACATTGCGTCTAAGATAAAGCTGACTTTGATGACTAATTGGGGTAATAGGCAGTTGATTGGGCTTACCGGTAAGATTTAGGATGATTATAAAATAGTACATATTAAGAGGATCGTCTCCATTCTCTTTCTCCATACAAACGTAGTTTAAATTTTCCTCCCTGGATAAAGACATTAGAGCAAATAATGTTTATGCCATTAAACTTATATCTGTCATGACTATGCATCTACCTTTTTATTTTTTATTATTATTTTAATTAGAAAATTTTAAAAAAAAAAGGTAGATGCATTGTCATGACAGATATAGGTTTTATGGCATAAACATATTTGCTCTAATGTCTTTATCCAGGGAGGAAAATTTAAACTACGTTTGTATGGAGAAAGAGAATGGAGACTATCCTCTTAATGGTATTAACAATAAGAAAGATAAAGTTACTTCAAGTGTGAAAATTCATGTTGTTACAGGTATAGAAATCATGTATTATAACGAACCAGTTAAAGTATACCGTGCGTATGGCTTTATAACTGAAATTTCTGAAGATGAAACTCCAGAAAAGAAGAAACTAATAGATTGTAAAAACCTATTCAATGGGCGTAATATAACGACAGATTTTGAAGACATGTGGTGCACAAGTTTTGAGTCTGGATCAGAATTTTGTCATATTATTATTGAATTTAAGGAACCTAGGGAGTTAACTGGTAAGATTTGATTTTTTTCTTGCCTTGATACAAAATAACACATATGACTTGAAGTGCAAGTGCATGTAGTACATGATAATACATTTTATTATAATGTGTTTAACTAATTTAGCGGGACGATTTTCGTAAATAATTACATACGAGTTCGACGACAGAGACAGTGCAGACTGACGACAGACGCAGTGCAGACACAACACAATTACAAAGAAAACTCAAAATACACTCATTGTATTGGTATGTCAGTTGAGAGTATTATTTTGATTTCTTTGTAATGGGGTGCCACACGCAAGGCTGTGAGTACATGGCGCTGGCATCAGATGATCTTTTTTTTTTCGATGATGGTCCTCCACCAATGGAAACGCCGAGTTTTTTTTCAATTCTTTCGGTCAGACAGACGGACAGACAGACAGACATGACGAATCTATAAGGGTTCCGTTTTTTGACATTTGGCTACGGAACCCTAAAAACAGCTGTTTCACAGTTCTTAATTCAAACCAAAGATCATCCGACTAACGCCCTCTGCCGGGATAAAAAGTTAGTGTTCCTCCTCATTGTGCTGTGTCTGCGTTGCGTCTGTCATCGGTCTGCACTGTCTCTGTCATCGAACTGGTATGTAATTATTTACAAGAATCGAGCCGCAGCTTGCATTAACAATGATATCATCCAGGTATACGACTGTGGAACTACAACGGTGGTTCCGACCTCTGGTCAGCTGGAGCCAGACATTGCCGTATAGCGTTGGACGACAACCCGTTGCACTACCGCCCGGTACTGCTGCGGCGTGCTCCCGGACACTGCTGCTATGATTACCTCCACCAACTTGACTTCCAGCAAGTTGACGATAGGTAAGAGGCAAATCGACTCAAAGAATCTTGGGACACAAAATGTGAACCATTTTGCATATGATTTTACTATAGTGGACTGTGGGTTTTTTTGGAAAAAATTACAATTACATATGGTGGCAGAGGATCCGCATGCACCTGGGTTTCGACATTTCAATCGAGCGATGGCCGCCGTGGAAAACCACTCCGGTGGTGGTCGCTGGATTGATCTGTCTGCCAGGTACATGACATGATATACAACTTTTTATTTTATTTTCATTTTTGTTTTTATTAATTTAGTTTATAAGTTTATGATAACCAAAATTTATTTATTTATTTATTGTTTTATGTAAATGTAATATGGACTTGGTCTGAAATAAATGTTTGAATTGAAATATAACGTTAATGAAATTACCATAGTCTTGCGTATTTTCCAATTTAAAATATTTTTGGTGGTTTAATCTCCGTATTGTTACAATATTGGGGAAAGACTGTTACTGTTTAGCAGGAAATATTTTTATCCTGCCCGAATTGACTTGATCATTTTTCTGTGCTAGGCCTATTTTAAAAGACTATTGTTTAATAATAAGTTACATAATAATAAATAAATATTGTACTGTTTTTGTGCAAAGTTTATACATTTTTTATGGGACCTGTAGATTTAATTTTATATAAGTTTATTACTTAGGTAGAATTATAGGTTTTGTAGTGATGTATATATTTTGTATTTAGTTTATTTTTATAAAAACCTAAATGTAAGAATTTAAATAAATGAGTGAAAAATAAATATTGTATTGTATTGTTGTACTTATTTTAGGTTAGAAGACGCCCGTGATTCAGACAGTTTTCGCATGGACTGCCTCATATACGGAACAAGTGTAGAACTCGGAGCTCCCACTGGGTTTGTTCTCCAACTGAACATATTCTCGACTTGGGGCGATCAGTACTACGTGGGCCTCACTGGGGTCGAACTTTATGATCCAGATGGAAAACAGATATCTGTCTCCGAGACTAGTAAGTTTGCTTGATTGATGTTCTACTACCGTAACCATAGATTCTATCTCTCATATCTCTGCAACTTTGCAAGTTCTATTCCAATTAAGTTATTTTTAGGGTTACGTACCCAAAGGGTTAAAACGGGCCCCTATTACTGAGACTTCGCACTCTGTCCGTACGGTTGGTTGGTTGAAATTTTCACAGATGATGTTTTTCCGTTGCCGCTATAACAATAAATACTAAAAAAAAAACAAATACCTATTTAAGAGGCGCTCTCATTTTTGACGTCAAAACGCAACATTACGAATTTTTCCCACTAACGCCATCTAGTGATTTAGTGTTCATTTTAGGGTTCCGTACCTAAAAGTAATAGTGGTACGGAACCCTTCGTGCGCGAGTCCGACTCGCGCTTGGCCGGGTTTTTTTAAAACTTCCCTCTTGGTATCTTCGTTAGTATCTAAAAATGACATTGTTTTCAGACGTATGTGCGCACCCGGCGAGTGTAAACGTGTTAACGAGCGGCGGCGCGGGCGCGGGCGCCGGCGTGGACGCGCGGACGCCGGACAAGTTGGTGGACGGACACAACTCCCGCGCAGACCCCGCGCACTCCTGGCTCGCGCCCGTTCTACCACATACTTTGAACAGGTTACGATTCATATCTACTCTCATTTTTTATAGAACTTACATATAAGTGCCTAAGTGGAGTAGAGTTGGTACTTTTTGGTTGGTACAATACTGTCGGCGGATCTAGGCCCGTCTGAAGTTAGACTTTCCGAAAATTGTTGTCCCCATATTCCCGCCATGAGCCAATGTAAATCAGCTCTAACTTTACAGATAGTACAACATGACACATCTTTTACAACATTAATATTTTCACCCGCATAAGTGCCGATCCCGCGGGAATATGGGGACAACAATTTTCGGAAAGCCTAACTTCAGACGGGCCTAGACCCGCCGACAGTATTGTACAAGACTTGGTAGAAATTGTCACGTAATGAAATTCAAGTTTATAATGACGAAAGAGCAGCTACAGACAAATAGGATGTAGTGGACAATTGGTATAAAATATAAAATAAAAAAATATAAAATATAAAAATCGGTCGGAGTAGAAACAATAATTGTCCACTACATCACAAATAGGTAGGTTAGTTCGCTGTGTATACGTGCAAGAAAGTTCTAATTTGATAATTTCATATTCATATTCATATTCATATTTATTTCATAAACATGGGTTACATAAAGTTGGTAATAAAATAAAATAGTACAGCCAAGTTTCGCCTAACGGCATATGAAAACAGAATGTTGTCTTAAATTAACTAAGAGTCATGGGCATGTAATTAAATTGAAAATTATTAGGTCACATTCTTAGAAAATAATGTTAAGTAAAAAATGTCAATACAGTATTAATTTAATTTATGATTGAAATGAAAATTGTCAAAATTAAAATACATACCTAAAATAAATACATACATGAAATGAAAAAATGTCAAAATTAAAATACATACCCAGCAATTACTTACAATTTCTGTCATTTAAGAAATGTCTTATGTCATAGTACACTTTTTCAGCAAGGAAGTCATTGAGTGCTGCTCTAAATCGTTTACTATCATTAATAGACCTAATCGATGGTGGAATTTTATTGTAAATGATAGGTGCCATACATTTGACGCTCATTCTCATAAGAAGACTTCCGCATGTATTGGTCGTCACCAAAGTACCGTGACGTCTACTTTCAATACATTTACTTTTAAAGTAGTCAGGGTTAGTTCTAACAAAATTGGCGATCTCACTAATGTACATTGACGGAACCGTTAGAATTTTATACTTACGAAAATATGGTACGCATGAATCATCGGGCAATAGACCAAATACAGACCTAATACATTTCTTTTGGGCTATTAAAACACTCTCCTTATCAGTGGTGTTTCCCCAAAACATTATGCCATATCTTCGGGTAGATGCAACATAACCATGATATGCTGTTAGAAGTGTCATGATATTTGCCAATTTTTTTAACTTATATAGTGCATAAGAGAATTGATTCAATTTTTTTACTAAATTAATTATGTGAGGTTTCCATGTCAGCTTATTGTCTATAGTTAAACCAAAAATTTTGTAGACTCTATTTCACTAATTGACTTGCCCATATAATTTATATCAAATTCCAAGGGGGAATTTTTTCTTTGCTTAAAGTTAATAAAATATGTTTTTGTCAAATTAATTGTCAATTTATGCAATGTCAACCAATTGATCAAATGTATTATTGTATCATTTATGTCACATTCTATATTATTCAAATTGTCATAGGTAAATAAGATAGTACTATCGTCAGCAAAAATTGTCATAAAATGATTTGTTACATTGGAAAGGTCATTTATATAAATAATAAATAGGAGAGGTCCCAACACGCTTCCCTGCGGTACACCTTTTGTTACTGACCTCTGCCTCGAAGCATAAATAGTGTTAGTACCAGTGACTGGGTTTACTCTACATTACATTATTTCCTTTACATTATTTCTTGAACATTTTGTTTTTTTACAGGGTGTTCTTCGTTTTCGATTTCCCAGTATCTGTATACGGAATGAAGTTATGGAACTATGGAAAGACCCCTTCAAGAGGAGTTAAAGAATTTGCGGTGATTATTATTCCATATTTTAAAAATTTGGTTTTCATTGACAGGAAATCTGCCGAGGTTTAACTATTAAGTCGTCGTAAAAAAAACTTTTCCGCATAATATAACCAGATTATAGTGTTTGTTCTACGATTTTACAGGTACTGATTGATGATTTAATAATATACAACGGAACATTAGACTGTGCCAAAATCGATGAAACTCTTACACCACAGTGGATATGTTTGCAAAATTCGGAAGACAACTCAAGTCCTAGGTGAGTTACTATCTGCTTACTCAAGATGGTAGTCAATACTTATTATTAATTAATTTACTTATCAGGGTCGTTGTAAAACCATCCAAGTTCAGCGCAGTGTATAAATAGGCCATCATTGTGTTGGTCTAGTGGTAGATACTTTCATTCCGAAGGTCCGTGGGTTTAAATGTAGACCCACCTCGCTTTTACTCTAAAATGTTAAAGCTGCTGATTTCAAAATATTCGAAAACAAAAGTCGATTTTTAAAGTTTTGAACGTAAGTAGTTAGCCTAGACGTGTAGAATAACATAACTAGCCGTTACCAAATGTTGAATAACCCTGTATATTCCGTGGGCAGTCCTTCAGACGCAAGTCTCAGGACCACGACGGGGTCGACCGAGGCGGCGGCGGACCAAGCGGCGCGGCCCATCACTAGCGTCAACGTACGCAGTTTCCATCACAAACACTAACCACCACACACAAACATATATTACTTCGTTTTTTAGTTGTAGACTAAGATTTGACACATCTTCCTGAAGAAAAAAAAGTCAAATACAAAGAACCAAAACGTCAGGTCGTAGTCTGAAAATACAAAACGTAGTATAGATATACCTACAATAGATTGTACCTGAAATCACAGTTAAGAGTGCGCGCAAGCAAGATAAGGCTGCGAGTGGTCAAAATCGGCACTAATCGCTGTCCGCTATAATACCGTTAGTTAGTTACGGAATGTTAAGCAGTGGCGCCTCCACTCGTGCGCAGACTTATCTGGCGAGCTCTTAACAAATAGAGTTACAGATGTCTTATCCCACGATGGCCGTTTGGTATTGGTTGTATGTGTGAGATTCTCGTTACGTTGCTTGTGTGCGAGTTCGGACTGGATCCCCGATCGACTCCTGAGTTCACGCACACAAGCTTATTATTCACTCACACAGCCAGGACTGAGCGGCCATCGTAATTTAAAACATCAATCTATCTATAGAATGTACGTAGGCAACAATAACAATTGTACAAAACTAATATAGATTTAACAAGAAATCTGTTAAATATAAATAAAAACAAAAATACCTTTTTTTTTTTAAATTAAATTATACACTTATTTTAGCAGTAGCGTTCACCGTAAGTCGAATAATGTGCATATTTTGGAAATTAGTAGCAATAACTTAGTAGTATTGATGACGTCACGTAAACTGTAGGTTGTAATTACCAAGTAGGATGCGCACGCGCCAAATATTCGTTCGATGTTAGAGCACTATTACTCCAAGATGTAACGCTATATTGTTTTGTGTTGTATAGATGTCGTTGTCATTGTAAATCAAAATGTGATCAGTCTTATGAATTTTTGTACTATGTATAATAAATGTAACTTTTTATTACGAATTTGTTTTATTTATCTCCTATTTTATAAGTTAACAAGGTTTATTTTTTCAAATAGCTATGAATAACTTAAATCGCATTATTAGTTGATTAGTTTGCTGTCCGGACTATTTTCGTATTTGAATAAAACGAATATTATATTCCAAAACAATATATTAAACACTACAAATCACAGTCTGACTGTTTCACTACAAAACAAAGGTTGTACGAAATATTATTTACATCTTTCACTTGACATTTAACAAATTAAAACTAGAAGTATCCGAGGTAATTTGTTAATAACTAATACATTCACATAAAATATGTAGTTTTAAATCATTTGTCAATTAACTATCACTTTGACAAATCTAAATAAAAAAGGCGATCGATTTATGCGTTTTTAAAGGGAGCCAGAATTTTCTCTTTTTCGTACAACAAGTGAGTTGATGATTATTATTTGTGACAAAATAACGAACCTAACATGAGGTCTTTAATTGTCTTGAAAATTTAGCTTTGTGGCTTGACTTATTTCTGCATACTTGCATTTGTTTAACTTTGAACTTTCGTACAGGAACAATATACATAAAATTTAAAATAATTTTACAAGATAAATTTATTAATTTATGCCATCAAAATTCAAATCAAATGTTGCTCTCTTTCTTGATATATTCCATTTACAAACCCAATGACATAAAAAGTCTATGAAAAAAAAACCCATTGGAAATTGACAATTCCTATAGTGTTACTTTAGTCCATTTAATCAGTAGAATGGATCTATAATCATCGACAGATATTATTGTTATAATACGAATAATATATCTAATAAAGGGCGCCCGGATCACACGAAGAATTCTGGACATTAATCTATATTGAGGGTGCGCGAACACGAGCTTGACGCTTATAATTTACGCAAATGTGACCAAGACATACATTTACTTGGTTTTTTTAATTGTAGTTTATGATTTGACACATCTTCTTAAAGAAAAAATGTCAAATAGAAAACGTCAGAGTATATAGTCTGAAATTTAAAAAAACGTACTATATAGGTTAATGTTCAAAATTCTTGCTGCACAGCGACCGCCCTTTCATAAGGCAGGATCTCAATATTAAAGTACAAAAGCATCTTAACTAACGTCAGTCTCAAATAATTATGTGTCAGCATAATACAAATATGTTAGTGTACAATGTACATATTGCAAAGGAAATGTTGTACGATATTGTACGCAGCGCCATCTAGCCCCAAACTAAGCAATTCATACTTGTAAAATGGTGACTAGATAACACATATTTGTCTACTCTAGTATCGTCATCCGAAATTTGCAGAATTTTCCTACTGCGAGTGATTTAATTAATAATGTATGGTAGGTATTGAATACCTAGGATTTTGTGGTTTCCGTTATGGAAGCAAGGTCATATTTTATTCAGTTACCTTGTGACTGACACACGCATCTAAAATAACCGTAAGGTTCATATAGACCAAACCTATGCGTCTAGCTTGCGTTTTTTAACGAAGAACATTATGTCGAGTAGACAAAGGTTGCGTTTCTTTGTCTCCAACGACGAGCAAAAGAGAAGGTCGATGTTATGCGAGAAACCTTCATGTCGATTCGACAAAATGTATCTCGTGCTGCTATGCTAGCCTAGCAGAAGTGCTACATTGTTTCTAAACGAGACATATTAGTATTTGTGTTATTCTCTCAATCACCAGAACGCATCGGTTTGGCCAAGTCTTAAAACATTTTATCTCGTAATTCTAACTGAAGAAATAAACGGAATCAAGTACGGATTTCAAATCAAAGTCTCCTTTGGGCGGTACCTGCTTCAGTAATGTGTTGACGCGTCTTTTCTCCGCTGACTTAGAGCAGTCCGTCACTTCACTGCAAATACAATATTTCTCAATTTAATTCGATTCTAAAGTTATACCTTGGTAATATCATAGACAATATGTTAAATTGGTTAGTAGTTATCAACATTTAAGCCTGCTTTTGTTATAAAGAAATTTACGTTTCAAAAAGTCAGCCGAAAGGCTTGACATAGTTATTGCAAATGTTATTCTCTGAACTAGAGTACGTGACAGACAAGTATTTTTCATCGTGTAAGAAAAGGAATGACACAATCTTAGAAGTATTTACCTTTCTTGATAGCTATATCTTTTGACAAGGAAATCCGACAAGTCTTCTAGTATCGGTTGGGAATGAAGAGCGACGAACTCTTCGCGACAGATCTGTAGAACAAACACAGTTGTTATATTCAACAAAATAGCGAAAGTCTATCTCAGTGTAGCTTCCTAATCCAATTCTAATGTGTTGAAGAGCTACTATCACAGTCAGATTATATAAAAGTTATTAAAATGATCAAACACTTGTTTTTTGTTAAACTCGATCACTCAAATGCTTTTCATATCGGTCACTCCAAAAATTGGTTCACTGACTTACACCATACTTTACCAAGAAGTTGGCGCCTCAGCGCTTGTATACGTGCAAGTAGAGTTATCATTCTAAGTCGTGAAGATGGATTGACAATAAGAGACAAACCATCAGTTCAGGGTGTACCTGGTTCATTGTATCGACAGGACACCCTGACGACTAACCCTAATTATATACAGGGTGGTCCAACTAGTGACGTCAATAAACTTTTTTTAGATTCCTCACACCTGGGGGTATCCGAAAATACCCCATGTATGTTCAGCGATTTTTTGTAGTTTAGGAGTTATGGTCTTTTTTCTCATTTTCTACTAAAATGCGACCACTGAGACCTATTTGGTTATACTAACTGCAATGATTTAGATAATTGGCTGATTTCTTTTCAAATGTGGAGCTGAATAATAGGGTCATGTTACCTGTTACAAAAAAAGGCGTAACACAAAACAAACTGTTACAAATAAAAAAAAGTATTTCATAAAGAGAGCTATCATTTTTATTGGTCTATCATTAGAGGATCATATCAAAAAAATGTTTTAAAATTCCTTGGTCGAAAATTCTCTCACTCATCTTACTTAAACCTGAAGGGAAACTCCCGGCCTAATCTAATAACATAAAAAACTTATTTGTTCTTATTTTCAAATCTGAAAATTTTTACAAATTTTAATTAAGATTTGTGCGGAAGTTTTTTTGCGGAAGACAAAAACCATCACTAGATGGCGCTAGTGGTAAAATACATCGTGGTATCGTTGCGTTTTTATGTCAAAAATCACGTTAGTAGTATGGGAGTTCCCTTAAATATTTGCGGCTACAGTAATACATCCTCTGTAAAAATTTCAACTGTCTAGCTATCACGGTTTATGAGATACAGCCCGGTGCCAGACAGTCAGACAGCGAAGTCTTAGTTATAGGGATGAGTGAGAGAATTTTCGACCAAAGAATTTTTAAATAAAACTTTTGCTATGATCCTCTAATGATAGACCAATAAAAATAATAGGGTAGATAGCTAATGAAGTAAGGAAGTTTTTGAAGTTAGTTTGGAAAAAAATAATAGGCGAGTTTTTCTTTTAATTGCTCTTTAAAGTGTTTATAGCGTTTTGTCTACGCTCTCTTTATGAAATACTTTTTTAATTTGTAACAGTTTGGTTAGTGTCACGCCTTTTCTTTGTAACAGGTAACATGACCCTATTATTCAGCTCCATATTTGAAAAGAAATCAGCCAATTATCTAAATTATTGCTGTTAGGATAACCAAATAGGTCTCAGTGGTCGCATTTTAGTAGAAAATGAGGAAAATACCATAACTCCTAAACTACAAAAAATCGCTGAACATACATGGGGTATTTTCGGATACCCCCAGGTGTGAGGAATCTAAAAACAGTTTATTGACGTCACTAGTTGGACCACCCTGTATGTTATAGTGTCCCCAGCTGTAACCAACTAGGGTATGAAGAGAGGAGTCCACTGTACCGTCAGGCCACTCCCAGGAGCAACCGTCAGGGATCTGTTTGAGACAGATCTAGTCCCTAAACGCTGAAGTTCGTGAGGTACCTGGTTCATTGTATCGACAGTGGCGGGATGCGTCCAGAAGCAGTCGTGCACCGACACGAAGGTGAGGCCGGCCGCCTCGCAGCGCAGTGACGTCAGCATCATGTGCGACGCGTCCAGCGAGTGGATGAAGTTCGTGGGGTACCTGGTTCATTGTATCGACAGTGGCGGGATGCGTCCAGAAGCAGTCGTGCACCGACACGAAGGTGAGGCCGGCCGCCTCGCAGCGCAGTGACGTCAGCATCATGTGCGACGCGTCCAGCGAGTGGATGAAGTTTGGTGGGAACGCGTTGCGCTGCTTCATGGTGCACGGCCGTCTGTAGACAGTACATCACCGATACTCAATGCTAATACACAGACTGAGGTGCAATGATCAAGGGCGATGACAGTATTATTCCTGAACTTAAATGAATGAATACAAAGATGAGAAGAATGAGAAGACTCCTCTTTGAGAATATCCAATGTCATTTATTTCAGATTACAATTAGGTACAATTCAATTATAATAAAACTAAAAACACAAAATTAAAACTAAACTAAAACAAAACAATTAAATCTACATAATCAAGAAACTAAAAATTACCATATATTTAAAAATAACTATAACTAAGTACTAAACTACCTACCCCATACCCCGAACCTAATCTAAAAGCCCACCCCGCGTCGCACCCGACTCAAAAGACTCCAGGATACACGCCGCTTTCCTTCGCTGAACGGCTATAGCCAATCTCTGGACCAAAAACATACCGGTACGGTGATCCAACCCCCGGGCCCTGAGCCGACGCCCGATCTCTCGAACAGACTCCAGACTCCTCTTTCGACATCATCAATATGTCGCCCTTATTCTTCTTTTCGTATAGTGGTGTGGCTCATCTAGTGTTAGAGTTTTCAGATCGCCCTAAGGCCTCTAACTTTACCTAACGACTGCTATCAGAGATAACAACAGGGACCAACTGCTTAACCTGGCTTCCGAAGCACGGAGGAGCTTGAGAAAATGATGAAATATATCGCCCTTAGGCAAAGGGATGCAATGGTCCTTACAACTTAGGAAGTGTTTAGGTTGGAACCAATGGGTGTTCCGTCAAAAGTCGAAAGTCCCATAGAGTACATAAGATAAGATAATACAGATAAGCTGCTTTTTCATTATCATCTCGCCCTCGGACGAGGGTATGTGAAGGTTCTTCCAGTTT